>JAUJPO010131764.1:10564-20864 GCA_032270745.1 Tiaropsis multicirrata | reverse complement strand
TTTTAGGATTTTTTTGATACCCCTGGACAATATATCCTCCCCCCCCCCCCCCCCCCCCTCTGTGAAATTTTTTTTTTTTAATTTCCAACTCACTATCTGTCATCAGGCATGGTTGTGCGACGAGTGAAGACATCTTTTGGAAACTTCGCTCTCTGCAAACGTTCATTCACGACCTTCACTGGCCGGACGAAGTTTTTGCTGATCATATGATGAACCGCTTAAAATTAATGGCGGCTGATATGACCACGGCTTGTCTTGACAGGTGAGTTGAATTAACAAATTATCCTAGCAACAACGATGATACAGTCGGCTTTTAGTATTATTTTTCGGGTCGGCTCAAAGCTTAGGGGATTCCTGATTATTTTTTAACAGGCCACAATGAAAACTCTGTAAATTATTGGAGTAATCAAGTTTACCACGAGTTAACTACGTGTTCGTAGCACGTTGTACAATGACATATATTTGAAAGTCATTTGAAATTTGTTTTGTGTGACATCACATATACGTCTTAATAAGAAGTAGCAGATTTTAGTACCTTGGCTTGCTAACAGACACAGCACGTTTTTCCAACGTTGAACAGACTGGGATACAGAAAAAAGGCTTCCATGGCTGAGTTTTGGCAGCCATCTTCGTTAATCAGAGGTTCTAGTAACATTTTCTTACAAAAAAAGGTATACCATTACCAAAATTTGGGGCACAAAGGGTTACCCGCATTAGAAAGGCAGTTTTTCAATAACTACATATTTTTCTGTCAATCTCTCCTCCCGTGAGGGCCTACAATTAGGAATAACTTCTGAGTAAAAATTTAGTTCATAGAGACTCTTATATTTTTGTTTTTGTTTTACAGGATTTTAGTGGACATGGAGAGGGCGCTGATGGGTGGTGTTAGTTTAGATTATATTGTACCGCCCTCAGTTTGTGTGATGATAAACGTTATTGATTATTCTGATGAACAGGTAATTTCCAATAATATATCAATTACCGTTAATTTCCAATGATTAATCAATTAACGTTAATTGGAAACTGAAAACCAAGAGCATTTTATATCAGTACTCATCTTCTACATTCAGCTCTTGTGTGTCTTTGTTGAAACCACACTCATAATTAAAACATTTCCCATAAGGCATGTAACATTGTTTTAACGTCGAAACAACGTTGTTCTACCGTTGTTTGTTCTCATGTGCCTGCTGGTTTAAATTTAATTATTTTCATTTTTATGTATACTATAAAGAAACCGAAATATTGGTATGATAGTTTTTCAATATTTCCATTCAGATCATTTTCTTTTTCATTTATAGTCAACGATATTGTGTACCAGCGAACAAAATGGAACTGAAGCGGTAAAAAAGAAATATTTTATTTCACGATCATTATGGAATTTTATGGTCAGGTTTAGGGGATGTACTGTATATTCTATATATGTATTTCTGCGAAATTTCTTGCCCATAAAGGTATTTTTTTATTTATCGTTTTCAACACAGTTTTTATTAGACAATTTTATGTTCATGGTCCGAAGGATCCTCAAGGATTGGTTATTATGTGACCTCGCTCTGGTGTTCGATTTGGGTAGAGCCAACAACCTACAACCTTCCGATTTGGAAACCACTGCCCTACCACTTCGGCCATCGCTCCCTTCATTGTGGTCTATACAGAGGCCTGATGAGAACTTTATTTTCATCAATCATTGCATGTACGTTTGAATTTTTTCTTTCAGTACAAATACCATGGCAACATAAACGCAGTGGTTGAAAATGCAAAACAATTAAGCATCAAAATGATCGTCGACAAGGTAATTCCGACGACCCAATCGGACAAAATAGCTAGGCTATGTTGTTTCTCTTCCCAGCAGGCGCACAACGTTATCAAATGTTTTTCAACGTTTTCTGATGTTGATTGAAACAACGTTGTTTGGACGTTAAAATAAAGTTCTTTAAAGCTAAGCAGAAAGAAAAGCAAACGTAACAAAAAAATCCTCGAGGGTCAATCAATTATTCAGCCAGATTAAGCATGCTATATAGAGTCTTTTCAAAAGCTTGTACCCGTCGATATCCGGCAATACTTGTCTGTTCTTTTTTAGCTGAGCATATGCATCCATGAATTGCTGAAGAAACTCTCGCGATACGACCAAGGAACCATATCATCAAAATTCTTTAATTTATTGGTAAACTTTTTTTCTTATTCAATGTTGAAATTTGGTATTCATACTTAAGGCCGGTCTCCACTCATCGCCGCGCAGCACTTTATCAAATGACGTAATACTAGACCTCCATTGGCTTAAAAATAATTAAAACCATTCGATTGGTTAAATATGACTTCAGAAGTTGCGCGACTTCGAAAAAAAGTAGAACAGTGCCGTAACACTAATAATAAGAGGGGATAAAATAGCTAAGCTTTTTCATTTCAAACCCGCACTAATAAATAGAGGAAATTCTGATAAAACAACATTAAATCAGAAGTAGAAATATTATATTTAACATTTTTAAGTCTGAGGTCCGTAATGGTGATTTTACAAAACTTGCATAAAAAGAGACAATACAGTAGACTCTCCATAATTCGAACACCCAAGGGGAATCGAAAATCGTTCGAGTTATGGAGAGTTCGAGTAGAAGAAAGTTTGGAATTTTTGCAATTTTTTTGTCTAATTCATGGAATGAGTTGATGGAAATGAAATATTTGATAAAATATCTACTTTTTGGATTGATAAGAAGATCAAAAACATATATATTTTAGCATTAACAATTTATTCATTGAGGAAAAAATCAGTAATTACAGTTTGTTTACTATTATTATCAATACCTCGTTTAATGTTATTATTCAAGTCCTTCAAGGAAGCCATTATTGCCGGTCGGAGAAAAGGCTAAAATTCGAGTTATAGAGAGAAAATACTCCAAGGAACCAAGAAAATCGTTCGAGTTAAGGGAAGATTCGAGTTATAGAGGTTCGAGTAATAAGGAGTTTTTTATAAGAGTTTGTTAGGAAATTTTCACCGTGCCAACACATTTGTTCGAGTTAAGGAGAGGTTTGAGTTATAAAGGTTCGAGCTATGGAGAGTCTACTGTACTCATATGTAAGAGAGTGAAGCTTGCGCTGAAGATAGCCCTTTTTCATTGCAACGTTTACTTTTTAATTTCTTAATTTCAGCATTAAATTTAGACGTATTTTGACCATTTGCGCATTAAGTTAGAGGTGAAACGAAAATTTCTGAAAACACATTCATTTTCCGAAAAATAGACACTAATTCGGCGAATCGCATTTCCGACATTAATGTGGAGCGATAAAGAACAACAAATAACTGACGTAACAAAATGTGTATCCTTAAAGGTCATTGCCGACCATATGTATCAGGGAATTGAGGGGAGCTGAGCCAGCACTAAAGCTGTTTCTTTGATGTTTAAGCTACCATCACGAACCCCATATGCCGCAGTTTGAAGTTACTGCTATAACGCCCGTACCTCTCGTCAGCACGCTGGCGCAAGAGAAATAACGCTTAAATGAGATTTTCCAGAACTAATCCCTACTCCCCCTGTTGAGGATGTCGATCTTTCTTAACACCAGCCTCCCTGGATATCCGTGCTGAAAATTTCGAACCCCCTGGATATCCTAGGATTTCGCAAATTTCAAACCCCCTTGATATCCTTCATCCTCAACAGTAGGGGTACGGATTCTTTGTGGGAAAGGTCAATACGGGAACAGTTCTTTTAACCTTAATTAAACGTTTACCATGGTTAGGGCCCGCGAGAAGAAGCAGCAAACGATTTTGTGCAGTTCATTTGCAACAACATCGATCAATTTCACGACGAGAGCACTGGTATCAATGAAATGCCCTACATCATCAGTCTGGAAAAGGTGAAATCAAATAATGTTTTTCATTTTAAACTGTTTCTTCAAGCTTTGAACTTCATATATACTGGGTTGTCCAAAATAAACTGCAGACGCTTGACGACTTTCCAGTGCTGTAAAAATTATGAAACGAACTCAAATTTTATAGATATCTCTAATTATGTTTTAAAGGTAAAAACATTGTAGCATCGATACATTGAAGTAGAATAGGATCAACTATTTATTTTTATTTTAACGATATATTTCGACAATTAGTTGTCATCAGGTTATTAAAATCTAAGATCAATAAAAATGAGTTTAAAACAGATTTAAAAATTTAAGGACTCCATTATTTGAAAACAAAATAATTGAATTTGTTGCACAATTTGTGTGGCCTCAAGACACAGTGATATAGTGATATAGTGATATATATTGACTGTTTATTTTTGTTTTGCTCTCATACAGGCCTTGTGGGAAAGTATGTGTGAACCTCTCTGTCAATGGCTTGTTGAACGACCAGAAATGGCAGTCTACCAGTACACCGTGTTATCCACCATCATAGAAGTACGTGATAACCAGGCGGTTAATTCTTTTCTTTGTCTTTTTAGACCTTCTTCAAAGAATAAGTGTGAAGATTTAAAGAATTTTTGCTACATGTTAAATTCGTGTTTTGAGAAGCTTTTCATCAAGAATTTAATGCTGGGTTTGTTTGAAAGATTCCGTCTGACACTAATACAAAACTAATACAAAACTGAAACTGAAATAACTGTTGCTTGAACGAAGAATTTCGAATTTTACACTTATTCTTTTCAGTTGGTACGTACAGAGTTGGAGAAGGAAGGTTTAACGACAGATGATTTGGAGAATGCCAATTATAAAGCCGCCTACAACAAACTGCAGGTGGAAGAAGCCATGTTGAATATTGCATCCAGCTCTTCTATTCTCACTCCGAGGGACAACATGCAAGTCGCAAGTTATGAAAGCAAAATACAAAGACGCGACTCAGAGGAATATTAAAATTGGATGGAAATTGTCTGTCGGATGGAGAGCTTCTAATTTAAACTCGTCATGTAATTTAACGCTTTTCTTGGCCCTTCTCCGCGGATCTTTCGTATCAAGCTACCGTACCGGTTAGTGGCAATAATCCGTCATTGTTGAACTATTTTTGTCTTTTTTTGGTTATGTTACTACACATGGACATGGATTCCTCTTATTCACCGCAAATCTTTAAGTACCGACCCTTTGTGAAACAATATGGACTTCTTTGGTACACTAACCACTTGCTAGGGTAATTTGGTAGGTAATTTGGCCCTATTTGAACACTTGTCGCCACAAACGAAATTTGAATACCGAAGCTGACCCTGGGGCAACTGCATCCAATTTATTAAATTATCTTATTTATGGCCGGATAACATTTTGGAAATTACGGAAGATTCTTTTTGATGTGTGGCGACTTTTTTGTTCTGAACGCACCGATTGTTGTATGCTATATCATTTTTCTAACCAAACACAAAATCTCTACTACAGATCGTTGCGTTGGTTTGTTTTTGGAAGAATGATATATCCATTACGTAATTTTATTTACGGGACATACCAAATATTATACTGGATGTTTGCCACCTGTTTTTTTTTATTAAAATGTGTTCAAAAATTTTCATGGTATCTCTACTCTAGTTTATTATTCATTCGCTTGTTTATATTTAAGTCAAATGTCACCCGCTCTTATTTTTTGCATCCACGCACGCAATATTTGCCGCAAAATTTAAAATATTTTTATACTCTTTTAAATTAATCAAAAAATTATTATTAATTATTATAATATTTTTCATGTTTTGTTTTATTTTGTTCTTGTTTTGTACAAAGAATATATCTTTACTTTAAATGTATAGTTAAGTTTTAATATTTATTTCGGATTATAATGTATTTTGTTAACACGTTTTTTTTATAAGAACATAGTTTATAAGAACATTGAGGCTGAGATTTGCTCAAAAATTAAGAACATCTTAAGAACATGCCTAGCCTGAAATTAAGAAAAAAAATTCTTCTGCAAGGGAGGATTTTTCAACGCTTCGATAAAAGACACACAATATTATTTCAGCATTGTTTCAACGATCAAATACCGTTCTGATGGTGAAACAAGATTGTTTGGGTGTTAAAACAACGTCAAGTACCCTTATTAGGGTTATATCTAGAGACAATGCATTCTTTTGTTATTGTCACCTAAGACTGAAAATGATTGAAAAATAAGAACATTCAGCCTCAACCAAAATTTAGGTGTTCTAATAAAAAACACACGTGTATTATTTTTGGAATTTTATGGAAATATTTTTTTGTCTGAGCTACGCTGCGCTTTGGTCATTATATATTTGTAAATTTTTGTTTAATTTTGCAGACATGTTCGGAATCATCTACTCTTCACTCATTTTTTTCTCAGAAAGCCATTTCATTTCAGTAAAAAAATATTTTCGTTAATATATCGATTCTATTTTTGGTCCTTTTACCCTATAGAGAAACCGGGGTTTCAAGCCAAAATCATAGGGAAATTATTCTTAGAAATTTCAAATTGAGAAAATAGCATCAGCATCAGAAGCAAGGGTGAAATTGCAAAAGTGCTCCTACTACTATAGATATAATTTCTCAAATCTCCTTTTATAGAAGTGTGTATTCTATCTATAGATCATGGGAGTCCACTACACCAGAACCCCTAGCTAAAAGATTTCAAATATCGAACTTCCTAAATTTATTCAAACCTAATCGTGCCATAAACAGTTCGATTACCAAAATTTTCACGGCCAAAGTGTTCGAATGACCATTTTGAGTAACATAGTGGTTCAATTAGTTTGAACAAAAGGCTCGGGCTCAGGCTTTAGTTTTATGTGTTTATTTTAGATAATTTTATTTTCATATAAATATTTTTGTAGCTATGGGTTGTTCGTGATAGCAGGGGAAAATTTTATCAACATGTAAATTATTTTTTGTCTCATTTTCATTTTCTTACGATAATGTATTTTTTTATATTTAAATGGCTGAAATGAAAAATTCTTCTGGATTCTAAAACTAGATTTCAAGTTTAAAGAATTGCTCTGAAGAAAATTCTGTTTATTTTGAAAAATATATTTAGACAAGAAATTTTATACACCCTCAAACGAAAGGTCATGTATAAAAGTCGAGTTTTCATTTAGGAAAAATAGTCAAGTTACGTCGAGTTAAGTTGAAAGTCGAATTATGTGATTTTGTACGTGACAAAACTGATGGTTGAGGACGTCATGGAATTCCAATTCTCTTTATTAAATGTTCTTGGGTTTTAATTTATTATAATTTATAACTACGTTTCTTAGTATTTTTGAAGGAACAATTATCGAGGTTAAATTGTGATTTTCCAGGTTTTCACTCCTTTTGTAGCTGTAGCACTCATTGAAACCCCTCAAACGCATGACTTTTTAACCAAAGGTTCTTAAAGTAGCCCTCATTCATTCCTAATAAAAATTCCCTAATGCAAAATTTCTTTCCGCATAGTCTTCCCCTCATCTGCTATTAGACCCCTCTACAATAATTAGGTGCACCATAAAGTATGCGGAGTGCAAATATTTGTACGCAGTTCTTTTAATCATTATCTCTTAGACAACTAATATTTAAAATAAAAAATACAAACAATCTTGGAGAAAATAAATGCAAGATCAACATGGTACCTACCAGTTTTTGTTTCTGGAGTTGGCATTACAAATCAATTTGTTCGCATTCAAAGATCGGATAACAGTATGAGCAGATATGGACAAGGTACTTCTGACTTTTTACCTTTTGAAAGAACTTATTCTATACAATTTTCTGTAGTCAAATTTTTGCCCGAAAATGGTCTACTCTGGCTCTGGGAATTATTTAATTCCAATAATTCCAAATCCAAATTTAAATTTTTTTCGTGAAATCAAATTTCGTTGATAAACACTCCAAACCACGAAATTTAGTTCCGCAAAAATTTCCCGTAAAATATACATATTGATACAGCTTAAATTATATATTAGGGAAGAATATTTTGTAAAGAATTTTTGTCAAATGAAAATCCCACCTTTAAAGTGTCGACACTTTCATATACATTACGAGAACGGGAAAATTTGACGGCATTACTTTTCCCCTTGAATACCTCTCTCTCTCTGTTTCATATGTGGTCTTTTCGTCTAATTTGGCAAAGAACTGTCTGTCTGGATGCACGTTGAATGTAAATGCTAAATTATAAACTTTTGAAAGCCTCCAGAATCAAGCTAGCTAATATAAAAGATTTAATTTATTGATAGCAACAACGAACTTAAACGAGCTAAACCTTTTTGTTTCCTATATAGCAAAGTATTCATTTTTCATTTCCTTTAATAGGAAGTTTTAAGTGGCCATTTAAAAAAAAGTTTTAAATAGAAAATTCCACCTGTTTCAGATAAAATCTCATCTATTTATGTTAAAATATCGAAATCTTAAATTCCTTGTCTTAGATTTTTATTTCAAAATTAACAAATAAGTGATATTTTTACTCCCTCCCCCCTAGTATTTTCATATTATAGATATAACATTTCGCACCTATTTGCTATCATAATATTTATTGATACTGAGGTACCTTTTTATTCACGAATCCAAGTCTTTCTAGGGGAGAAGACAAATTTTTCATTGTACGAAGAAGGGAATTCCTTTATTTTTGGCAATAAAAAAACAGAACGTATAAGACAATTCTCAAATAATTGTTTTAAACTCTTATAACTATTTTTTCAAACTTTCAATAACTTTTATCGTTATAGTAAAATGGCAATATTTTAAAAATGGCTTTGTTTTGGTGATATCAGCCGATCGTCCACGAAGTTGATGTTTAAAATAACAAGGAGATGTTGTAAATATTGTGTGATAATTTATTTACATATTGGACTAGTCTAGTATATTGGTTAGTCGCTTTCACTGATTTATTTTTTTGAAACTTTCCAGTTCCGCACGTTTGAAAAGTTTGAAGTTATTGCCTTACGTTGTGTCTAACATTCTAGTAACAAGCTCTGAGTAGATATATTATGAGATATGAATTAAATAAACCAACGTTACAATGAGTTACTTAGTTTCCACCATACAAAACTCCCTTTATTTGAGACCTACCTTGGCGTGTTATTCATGATATCCATTACGTAATCTTTTCTACGGAAACATGCCAACAAGCAAGATGTTTGCCACTAGTGGTGGTGGACACCCGGACTTTTAGCATGTTTCCGTAGAAAAAGTTTACGTAATTAAGTAATCATGAACAACTTTTGATCCAGGAAAGATTTTACCAGAGATCAAGGTTATAGTAATTTGCGGAATCTAATTCTGCCGTTTACTAATCTGTGGAATCTCGTTCCGCCAATTACTACTATCTACGGAAATTGCTTATAGCTTACGAACCAATAAAGTTTTTTCTAATGAAATTTTGCACACGTCTTAATGTCGTCCTTTAGACATCAAATTTTGATGTCTAAAGGACGACATTAAGAAACCGTTGACCAGAGTTACGATGTAAAAACGCAGGGTCGAGTAACTACTGTACTGGCATTGCAGGCAAAGTACATATCTCAGGAATGAGCGCGTTTAATGACTCCAAATGAATTTTTTGTAACCGTTTTGGTGTCCGTGATGCGCAACCTTCAGTCAAATTAAAAGTCTTAAAGACGCCGTCAACTGGAGATACGGCGGGGTAACCTAAAATCACGTGATGCACCCTTGTCGAGCCTTTCCAGGCAAAATGTGAAATGTCCATATTTCAAGAACCAGTAAGTATCATGACTTCAAACTTTGCACAAAGTAGCCCCTCATAATTCCAAAGTTGAGGTTCACTTGATGACGTCATCGGAAGTTATTTCAATATTCCGTAGATAAGTAATTTGCGGAATCTTTACAAATGTTTACCTTATGCTAGTATCGGCGAAGGTAAGTAACCTAGCGGACGTGCGGCCCGTGCGGCCCTTAAGGGTACATTTTTCGAGGTTCTGACAAAGCCTAGGTACGTCCAGGTGCACCGATTTTGAAATCTTTGCTTAAACCGGTGGGAAAAGGCTGAAAAATGCTCTTTAAGGGTCGGTTATTCAGCAAATTTGGCAGTGCACTGTAAGGGTCCGATTTTGAAACCCCGATTTCTGTCCGAACGTACGGTAGTTTCGAAATCGAGTATGATAGCGAATCTTCTTCGGGTCTATTTTATGCAATAAAGCATTTCAGTATATTTTTTTGAGCTGCCATTATGGATTGAAGCTGTGTTGAAAATTTTCGAAACTTGCATTCTTTTCAATGTTTCCTATACATACTTGAATGGTGCAAACTTTGAGGGCGGTTAGATTTGACATAGGATAATGAGAAGTATGTAAACTTTGAGGGAGGTTAGATTTGACATAGGATAATGAGAAGTATGTAAACTTTGAGGGCGGTTAGATTTGACATTGGATAATGAGAAGTATGTAAACTTTCAGGGCGGTTAGATTTGACA
>JAUJPO010131764.1:0-10464 GCA_032270745.1 Tiaropsis multicirrata | reverse complement strand
TTGGATAATGAGAAGTATGTAAACTTTGAGGGCGGTTAGATTTGACATTGGATAATGAGAAGTATGTAAACTTTGAGGGCGGTTAGATTTGACATTGGATAATGAGAAGTATGTAAACTTTGAGACAGCCTGGTAGAAAATGAATTAGAAAATGAAAGTGCTTCATATCTCAGAATAGGAAAATCTGCTAACCGTCTGATGAAAACCTTGAAAAAAGGAATTTCGCGCCAAAAACATTTGCTTTTAAGGGTAACGATTGGTTTATATTGAGCAGAACGTTATTGATTTTGTTCAATAATTGATCAATAAGCAATATGCAAAATGATTTATTGATTGCTTTTTTATTTTGATTTTTTGGCATTTAATTCAATTGTTGTTACTCTATTTCAATTGTTGAATCTTTGATGCGGTTTTTTTTGAAAAAAAGGAAAAAGAAAAAAGCAGTGTGTGATAAAAAGAGCTGCATTTATTAATTTCTGCGACAAAAAAATCGTATTATTTTTAAAGATTCACTTGAGTTCGTGAGTTTTAAAGAAATTTTTGGTAATTTGCCCGGCAATATCTACATCATGTAGAAAGTACACTGGGTTTACCTTTGATAGTGGAAAAAGAGATTCTGTTGTCATGGTGGCAAAATGATGGCAATGGATCAAATTCCTGGTAAAGTTTGCGCCGAGTGGCTTTCTCTTTTATATGATTTTATTTATTTTCGTCGTATCAAGTTATCCAAGTTTAGCCAGCATGAAAGAAAAAGGGATGAGCTGGTGATTTTGATAACCATCTAATATTGTGTTCTTTAGAAAATTAACTTCTTTGTTTATGTTTTCAAAAAGCAAAGTTACAAAACAAAAAGTTGACCAAAGCAAGAATAACGGTATGCTTCGATTTCAACTGCTAAAACTGGTCTGATAGACCATTTATCTTGTGACGCACATAAACAATGCGACCTGCAAAACGGCCCGCCACAACATTAGCAGGGGGCAAAAAGAATTTGATTATTTCAAAGTTTCTAGAATGAGATTTTGAAAGAAATTTTAGTATGATATCTGAGTTGTATTTAGAACTATCATATATGTAAATTTCAAAATAATCTGAGCAATGCTTTTTGAAATATCATTGGAAAACAACGGTTAGTGTAAAACGCAGGTCACAGGTTGCAGGTCACAGATCAACTTAAACTGGCCACAATAATTTAGGTAATAGTGTTTTAGCTTACTGTAATAAATAACTTTCTTACATTTTCGATAGTAAGCTTCCTTGCCAGAGTTGATTAAAAGACTTTTTAGGAGCTTTCGATTCTCATGAAAACGATGGCTTGCGCCTGGCTAATTTACAGACTTTTACTACCAACTTTACAGACAAGCAGAAGATATAGTCTGCGTTGAATAAGCTGTAGATTTTTCATGGGCTGAAGTTTTCACAAGTTGTAGAAGGATATGTCACGTGACGCTCTGAGCACGTGGTTTTAGAGCGATGAATAAATTAACTATTCCATTGTTATTTTTTGTTTTTGTCACTTGCTAGGTGCCAAAATTAAGAATTATCGGACGGTGCTGGCATCATGTCCGGTGCTTGACCTGGTAAACACACAACCCTGAACAACCCCCCATTATCCAGGGGTACCCCCCAAAAGGATTACTGGGAGATGGTTTAGAGGTATTCAGGGGTTTCCGTGGGTAATATTTTCTAAGGTTTCCAGAGATGAAGGAAGGGGATGACGGAATTAGGAAGGGAATGACGGAATTAGGAAGGGGGTGACAGGGCTATCCACAGTATTTCGGAAAAGAGCTCTTTTTTGGAAAAAAGTTATAATCTAGTGTACATATTGAGAGGACTAGACTGTCTTAACTGAACAGTTTGATTAGTTTGAGAATTGAGAATTTGAGTTTTGATGTACTAATGCACTCTGATGTACACTCTTGTTTTGGTTTTGATGTGTGATTGATAAGCTCGGTGAAATCTTCAAAACAAACTTGTTGTTGAAAAGAAAACCAGATACATAGTGTCCTTAAGGGTCTTGTCCCCCCATACCTAAAATGAAAAAATCTCCCCCCCCCTCGGTGACTTTTTTGACTTTTTATCTATAAAAAAACATGGAAATTTTATTTTTTCTATGTTTGAGAGAGACAGTAATTTTTGTGAGAGGTTGGCTCAAAATCTTTTTCTTTTATTAACTATCATGAAAGAGATGCTTTGGAATTGAATTCAAACATTATTATTACTGCTAGTTTAAATAAAAGAGATGAAAGACTATGCCCATAGTGTCCTTAGGGGTCTTGTCCCCCCCATACCCAAAATGAAAAAAGTCCTTTCCCCCTCCTCATTTTTCCTCAATTCTCTCCCCCCATACCTTCAACTCCAAAATCCTTCCCCCCACTAGATTCACTATTTAGGTGTTTTTGTTTTCATAGGATAGAGTAATATGCTTGATTCAAATAGAACTCAAACCAGTAATATTGAGAGGCGGAAACCACTGTTGAGGTTTCACCTCGTTATATGTTATAAAGCTTCACTTTCTATATTCAATGTAAACATGTAGATTTGAAATTTTACAATTTTTTTTCTATTTCATTTAGGTTTAATTATCGTGCCACCCATCATTTAGTCAACAATGGGTTTTACAATTTCCTTAATTGGTTTGATGAAAGGGCTTGGTTTCCATTGGGAAGAATTGTTGGTGGTACTGTAAGTTACTTCCAAAATTGTTGATGTTTATTTGTCATCCAAGACCTACTTTTGATTTAAGACAGTCTTCATAAAATATATTTAACAAAACAAAAGTTTATTGAACCAAATATTTTGGTAAAATATTATCTTTTAAACCATGTTACACTGAAAAGTTTTACGGGTTACGTTTACACACAAAGCTGAAAAATAATTCGGTTTTGGGGTCAAATGTTGATGAAAACACAATATTTTTTAAAAACGAAATGTAAAGTGAAAAACTTTTTTCCGTTTTCATTGTGAAAACGATAAAATGGAATTTTTTATTAATGTAAACAGTAGCAACTTTTCTAGACATTTTTGTAAAACGCAAAAATATCTTTCTTTCTTGTAAGGTGAAAGAGAAGATGAACACGTGCTCTTTCTTCTCAATTCTCTTGATATATTTTTGCACACAGTACGCATATACATTACTTTAATTTCACGTGTAAACACACCATAACGTGACAGACCACAAAAAACAGAAGAATAGATGAAAACGGAACTATTAGCTCTAGTGTAAACAAGGTTTAAGCATCATGGTTTTTTTTTTGTATTACCCCTTTTAAACATTTCACATACATTTTGAACTTTTTTCCCATTTTTACAAGCTCAATTCCACCATATTGATAATTCAATATCTTATTACTTTAAGAAGTCATTTAGTAAAAAGAGGTTTTTTGTTAAATTTCATCAGACACATTTGAGCATTGGGTCTTTCTATTTTCAGGTTTACCCAGGGCTGATGTTGACAGCAGGAGCATTGCATTGGATTTTAAATGCATTACATTTCACTGTTCATATTCGTGATGTATGTGTCTTCCTAGCACCAATTTTCAGGTAAAGAACTTTTTTGCACTTTCTGAAATAGTTTTTTTAGGGTTTTTGCAATTCATTGAAGTATTCATTGTCCCTTTAAAAAATTTTGTTCCAATTTTATTCATCTTTTGTAATCTTTTATTGCAACAAAGCAGACGATAAATCAAATTTAAAAAAAAGTTAACACAACTTTATTATAACTCTAATAATATTATACAGGCCCGACCGACCCTATTTTTGCTAAAAACAGCCGACCCATTTATATCAGAACAATTGAATTAAATTTTTCTTGCTTTAATCAAAGTAAAAATAAGATGTTAGTTTTAATCCATATAACTTCTTTTTCAGTGGTTTGACATCAATCTCTACATATTTCTTAACTAAAGATTTGTGGAATGATAGAGCTGGCCTTCTAGCTGCATGCTTCATTGCAATCGGTATGACCCATGAATTTAAAAGAAGATACAGTCAAAACCTTTTTCTTGTTTTACGTGCATAACCATTAATAATTTTGAGAGCATCTTTTACCCAAGCTTCTTGTGCGCTTTAGATTTTATCCATTCTTTATTGAATTGAATTAATTAATTAATTTTCATTTTTCCATTTTTTTGTTTATTTTCTTTACAGCACCAGGATACATCTCTCGTTCAGTTGCTGGTTCCTATGATAATGAGGGAATCGCCATCTTTGCTTTGCAATTCACATATTTTCTCTGGGTATGTTCAATTAAACGTATAAGTGTTTCTGATATATTAATGAATTCGTTATATTCTTATATTGTATTCTTTCATTCTTCTACTGTCACTTATTTATTTTACTTACATGTGTCTTTGAATAAGGAAAATGCTTCCATTTTTCGCTGCTATCATTAGCACAATTTTTCAGGTCAATCTGGAGTTTTTACAAGTGGTTTGTTTTGTTAAATTTGCTTATTAACACATAACCAAGGAATTTTCTAAAGAACCCAAAATTAATGGTAATCAAAACAAACCAATCTGGAAGCAATCTTTATAAAAAAGTCCAGCTCATCTGGAATATTAATTTGTAACATTCTTAGGGTAAAAAAATGACTTACTAGTTTACTCCTTAATTCTTTTCTGGAAATGTTGCCCTGTTTACTTTAATCAAAAAAACTTTCGCAGGAAGAAACTTTTGTGAGTTTCATTTCGCAAGAATAAATTCCCCAAAACATAAGTACTGTGAACGTGCCAAAATCTAAATTCAGACTTGCATCCATTTCAACTTTTAGATCCGATCTGTGAAGAATGGATCAGTATTCTGGTCACTGTGTGCAGCACTCTCATACTTTTACATGGTTTCTGCATGGGGTGGATACGTTTTTATTATTAACTTGATCCCTCTCCACGTTTTTGCATTGCTGTTGATGGGGCGCTTCAACAGTAAAATCTACACATGTAAGTTGATTTGATTATTGTTTAACTGTATGTGTTTTTTGAAAATATGACCACAATGTTGGGAAATAGCTAATCCAAAAGTGGTTAGTATAATTGTCAAGTTTCCTCTTTGCTTTGCTTTTTGCTTCATCTTTTAAAAAAAACATGACTTTCCTCTTTTTAAGAGCTCACAAAAGCTTTGACGCGCCATGTTCGCAATGGCTATTTACTTGCTTTTTCCAAGAAAGTTTCATTTACTCTGAACTCTGAAAATGATCAAAATCAACGTGAAATGATGCTTTTTCCTTTTTTCTTTAGCATACTCAGTCTTCTACATTATGGGTCTCGTACTTTCCATGCAAATTCCATTTGTTGGGTTTCAACCCATTCGCACCAGTGAACACATGGCTGCTGCAGGTATGTCTTTGTTATATTTTAAATGTGGCACCCTTCTTTTATCTATTATTAATATAGCTTTCACCCTTTGTCAAACAAAGTCAAGTTTATCTTATGCACAGACAGTCATTTTTCCTCTTACTGGGTTTATTTAGAGTCTTTCCCAAAGCATAAATAAAATTGAGTAAAAAGATATTACAAAGCTCTGGGAGCAACATTTTTTGACCAAAGTTTATTTTTAATTTTGAAAACCATTGAGATTTTGTGTTGTTTGCAATTAACTATTTTCTTCTACTTTTTCGACTTTCAGGAGTATTTGCTCTGCTTCAAGGATATGGTTTCTTGAAGTATCTTCGTGATAAAATGTCTCGATCTGAATTCATGCACCTTTTCAATGTAGCAATTATCGGTATTGCTGGTTTGGTTTTCTTGGCAGTTGTTGGACTAACTTATGCAGGTAAAATTTACTTTATTGTATACAACTGTTCAAATTTTGGTAAAATTGTAATCAAAATTTAGACAAGGGTCTTCATTTAGAACGAGGGTTAAGGTGACCTATTTATTTCATTTTTTTTTCAGGATATGTTGCTCCATGGAGTGGACGTTTTTACTCTCTTTATGATACTGGGTAAGATAACAATTTAGGAATTAACAAATTTAAATACAGACACACTTGTAGTTGTTGAGTAAATAACATCAATTCCAAGGACCAAAGGACTCAACCAACGATGTAGAAATAATAGATAACCAACTACTCTAGAAGACACTCGCTCCCAAGAGAGCAACCATTTTTTTGCTTTTGAAAATCAACACTCTATTGAAAAGCTGTGTGTGCTGCGCATAAGCGTTTAGCTCGATTTCGACACACTTTTTGACATCCACTGAATTGATAGAAAGTTTATATTGCAATTTACTGCAGATTTTTGAAAGAATAAAGTAATAAACTTTAGGCAAATTCAATACGAATCGGCCTGATACCACTTTTAAGCTTGATTTGGATTAAAAAACGCTCATAAAAACCTGCTATCTGAAAATTATATGTGTGTTTTGAACTGCGATATGTCACGAATGAAAAGTGCATAAAGGTGATACAAAATAAAAAGACGAATGTTTATAGAACAACAATATCTAATTAAAAAATTCCTTCTATGACACTGCCTATAGGAAAATACTCATTTTCTAACCCAAATTTTGAAAAGATTTACATAAATTCGCGTGATCGATTCTATCCAATAGAAGGTTGCAGGTGAAGGAAGTTTTTATTTAATTGCACTTTTTATGATGCAAAATGTCATTAATATTTCCTGGAGAAATAAATTGTTTTACAACAAATTATTGTTTTATCACAGGTATGCAAAAATTCACATCCCCATCATCGCCTCTGTATCAGAACATCAACCGACTACATGGGTGTCCTTCTTTTTCGATCTTCACATTCTGGTCTGCGTTTTTCCATTTGGTTTGTGGACCGTCATAAAAAATATCAACAACGAACGTGTTTTCAGTAAGTCGTTCTAATATTTATTTCTTCTTGGATCGTTCTTAATTTGTTGGTTTTGGAAAGACTCTTTTCAAAAGCTCCTGTATTCATCTCAAAGATCGGTCTCAAAATTCATAGGTGTGCCTTATTTTTTAAATTTTTTCTATTTTAAAATATCTTTTTAACATTCAAAATATCTTTTGATCTTTGAAATGCTGCTCGTTTTTTTACGATGTTGTTTTCTATCGTTAAATCTCCGAGCAATCCTTTGCAATTTCTACTTTTAATTTTTAACCCTATTATTTTGTCTTACTTTTCCAGTTATTTTATATGCCGTGTCCGCCGTCTATTTTGCTGGTGTTATGGTTCGTTTGATGTTGACCCTCACTCCAGTGGTCTGTATGTTAGCTGCCATTGGATTCTCTACAACGTTAGACAATTATTTGAACGATAATGAAACCTTCCCAGAAGAAGCTCCCTCGTCGTCCTCAGGAGAAACGAAAAAGAAAAAGAAAGAACATCCATCTCACAAGAAGGAGGTATAAATTGCTCTTACCTATCTAGATTACTATCGCGTTGAAATGTAATATTTTGAACTACACAACTAGTTTAACTATGTGTTTATTCTAGCCTCTTAGAATAATTTACCCCCCCCCCCTTAAGCTTGAATTGTCTTTTTCAAAATTAAAATCATTTATGTTTTGATCTGGGGTACTACCATACCACTTCCACCATACACCATACACTAACAGCACCTTGAGTCTCATAAAGGAGTCGAGTCTTGGTCTAGCATTTTCTCTACGATTTTAACACCAATCTCTTGAACTGGCAGCGCTTCCTTTATAAGCTATGGTTATGTTGAAGACATTGTATGAACAATTATACTGGTTACTTCGGTGCTAAATATTTTTTTTAATATCTTTCTTTGCCAGCAATCACCAGAGGCTTCTACCACCACTGCAACAGGTGCAGAACCAGCTAAGCAACCGACCGGTATGGATGCGCTTGCGTCGCATTTGAAGATGTTGGTTGTCATGCTGATGTTGATGATGTTGATGCTGTTCGCTGTCCATTGCACCTGGGTCACCAGCAATGCGTACTCTAGTCCTTCTATTGTATTGGCTACTACCAACTATGATGGGTAAGATACCTGAGGTGGATTAATTTTCTCGGTTTTCGCGATTTTTGACCAATCTTTTATTTCGTGCTTTTTTTCCAAATCCACTAGGAAAATTAAAGAATTTAGGTCAAAAACAGGCGAATTCGAGAAATCAAATCCACGCGAAAATTAATCCACTTAAGGTAATAATTAATGAGAAAAACCATTATTTACCAGCAGCTCTGATAATTTTTAGTAAAAAAACAAGTAGGTTAATTCAAAAGTAATAATTATCAAAACATTTTGATATTGAATTTACAAAAACTTATTTTTGTTGCTGACGTAGGGTTTGTTATTTTTAGAAAATTTTTTTTTTGGCATTTTCCTTGATAACTTTTTCCTGAAAGCCAGAATGTTGATGTATCTTGACTTGTTTTGACTTTATATTTCTGTAATCTTTTCAAAGGAGCCGTAATATTTTGGATGATTTCCGTGAAGCATACTTTTGGTTGCGACAAAACACACCTGATGATGCAAGGTAGAAAACTTTTCACTTCATATATATAGATTTTATTTGGGTAGCAGAAAATGTGAGTAGTGCTAGTGCTCACGCAAAACCGGTGTCTTTCTTAAACAATATATTCCTGATAATTTCAAATTCGTAAGATAAGCACATGATCAACCAGATAGCAAAAGAACTTCCAACAACGACATTGATTATGTTGCGGAAAATGTCAACTTTTTTGTTGTTGTTGTTGTTGCTTTGCGTCTCCTATGGGTCTTTAACGTACAGGGAGCTCACAGCAATCGTTCCTGTATTTTAGCCATAATTGATCGTTGTTGAGAGTCAAGAGGTCAAAGTCCTCTAGATTTTCTGTTTCCTAAATTTTCTCCCTTTTGATTGGTTTACAGAGTAATGTCTTGGTGGGATTATGGCTACCAAATCGCCGGAATGGCTAACCGAACGACGCTGGTGGATAACAATACGTGGAACAATTCTCACATCGCGTTGGTTGGCAAGGCAATGTCATCCAACGAGACAGCCGCCTACGACATCATGCGCAGTCTGAATGTCGACTACGTGTTGGTCATTTTCGGTGGTGTCATCGGATACTCTGGTGACGATATCAATAAGTTTTTGTGGATGGTGAGGATTGCTGAAGGAGAGCATCCCAAGGACATCAAAGAGTCCGATTACTTTACACCACAAGGTGAATTTCGTGTGGATAGTAGTGGGTCACCTACCTTGTTGAATTGTTTAATGTATAAATTATGTTATTACCGATTCGGCGAACTGAAGGTATGTGTTTGTTCTTTTCATATCCGGCGGGTCAGTTTATGTTAAATGCAACCGCCAAATCTTTGAATGTATATCCACTTCGACGTCTCTAGTAAAAATATAATTATTTATTAAAGAGTCCGATATTATAAGTCCGCTCCGGTTATCTTGTAATCTAGAACTTTTTGGTAGTTGTTCGATTGTTTTCACAGGGTTCAAGGGCACGCACACAGAGCTGACGGATTAATTTTGAAATTGAGGGGGCACTGAATATAGTGAAAAAAGAGGTCCCACCATGGTTGGGACCGACAGTAAAAAAAAAGCGAGGCCGTGGCCCCCTGGCCCCTTAGAATCGTCGGCCCTGACACAAGGTCAGAAGTTTTCTTGTTTCTATCAACCCACTTTTGACACAATTTTTTTGAATTTTGATCAATACGTTTCTTTACATTCTAGCTTGATCATCGGGCACCATCGGGCTATGATCGTACCAGAAACGCAGAGATCGGTAACAAAGATATCAAGTTAACTCATTTAGAAGAAGCTTACACCACTGAACATTGGTTGGTGCGCATCTATAGGTAAGGAGTTTGCTTCTAGTCTGGTTTCCATCTATAGTTAAGGGTTTTGTTTCTAGTCTGGTATACAGTAAAGAAACGAGGGTCTTTTCTATAGCTGTCTGCTACCTCGTGTAAGCTACTTGTCGACCCTTTATATCGGGTATTACAGAGAATTTCTTTGTTTTAGATTGCATTTATTTTTTAAAATTGATAGGATCGAGTGGAAAATCAGCTTAAAAGCTGCTACTCTTTTTTTAAAGAATACCATTTGGTCAATTTTGAGGGCCCATTCCCAATGAAGCTGATCACTAAACTTGCATAAATTTATTATTTCAGGGTGAAACCACTGAAAAGTCGTGAATCAAGTTCAAGGAAACAAAGGCTAACAAGTGTTAAGAAGACAAAGAAATATACTTCAAGAAAGGTAACATACATACTGGAATTCTACAATTACCTTAAGATGACAAATTTTGGGGGTTTTTGTGGTTTTGGAATTTTGTTCCCGCCAAAAAAATTTACCTTAAGTTAGAATGGATAAAATAAGTGTATTTTTTTACAGCTTCGGAAAATTGCAGTGGTGTGGTAACTTGGAAAGATTTTATTCATCTCCCTACTTTTTTAGAGAATAAAATTATAAATATGTATGACAGAAGCTTCATTTTTTTCACAATAAAATTTTATTTAAAACGTTTCGACCTGTATCCACAAGTCATCATCAGGTCGAAACGTTTTTAAAT
>JAUJPO010131763.1:0-35718 GCA_032270745.1 Tiaropsis multicirrata | reverse complement strand
ATTTCCCAAACTACGGACACTATGCAACATCCCAAGCTTGTAATCAGTTTGTGAATCATGCTATTTCCCGCATCGGGAAACGCATGTTTTACAAACTTGTGATCCAATAGTTTTTTCCTGTATACACTGCCAGGTGAGTTCAATCCCTACATCATTGATCAAGTTACAAACTTAGAAAACACACTTTTGAAACTAATGTCCAGCTTTTTAGATAGAAATATAATTAATGGAATAAAAACATATAAAAAATTATATCAAGAGGCGGATATAAATATTCATGAATATTTACAAGCTCAAAGTGACATAAAACATGAAAATATTTTATGGAATTCGTATATAGTTAGTAAATCAGCTTTCTTTCATAAAAATGATGATGAAATTTCGTGGAATGAACTTAATCATACCCTTTTAGTATTATTGGGGATATTTAGCGACCTTGAATCAGAAATTGATAAAGAGAAAAGCAAAGAAAATAAAGTTATAGACGATTTTTATCGCTTAAAGGACCATTTGATGCGTTTATGTTATCTCTCCCCAATAATTTCTCTACATCCGCTTGAAAATTTGGACTTTCAACCAGATTCAGTAGCAAATTCTATATTCAACGAAATTAAAGATCACAAATATTCATTAGAATGGCAGAATACACATATACATTTTAAAAATAGAGATTTTCATTTTCCGCATATGTGTTTTTTGGAGATCTCAAATCATAGATCTGAAGCTAAAAATCTGATGATCGAGTGGAACAATCCTATCTGGGAGAATTCACATGACAATTTTCTAATCCCAGAAAAGTATATAACTCAAGAAATTGATTTTGAAACTTTAAAATTCACAAAGCAATACTCTGGCACAAGACTTGGTTTAAGTGTTCATAATATGTTTCTCAAGTCATTTTATAGGCATGTACTTGACTATTATACGGGGCATATGATAAGTATTACTCGATATTGTGAAGAAAGAATACTACATTCTGGAAAATATGCTTGATTCTATGACGAAATTTGTGTAGAAAGTAGTGTTAAGATTGAAAAAATACGTATTTTGTGTTTGGTTATCTGATTTATTAATTTTAAAAATATATAGATACAAGTTATGTGAATAATTTTCAGAAATTGAGCAATTTATTCTCGAGGTAAATTTTTGGTGCGTCTTATTTTTTTTGATACTTTCATGGAGTCTCAAACCCGCTTTATTTTCTATCGAACTTCTTTTTTACCATCTGAACGTTTTTTTAAATTTTATGATATATTAAAAAAAGGTACATCAGGAAAATCAGGTCGTTTTGAGGTTTGCAATTTAATATTAATTAAAATTGCTTGTTTTTACTTGAAATATTAGAATTATAAAAAAATATAAAATATGTTGGAATTTTATAAGATATAATTGGAATAATTTAAGCCTGTATAAATCTTTAGAATTATAAATATCCTCTAGTACCTCTAGCTTTTTAAAAGTTAGAATTCTGTCGCTTTTAAAAAATTATATTCAAACAAGAATTGAATTATTAAAAATCATAGATGATAAGAATTTTTGAGATAATGCAATCGTGAGACCCCATTTTTTGCATATTTTGGTTTTTGAAAAAATATGGAAAAAACAAAAAATTGATAAAATTCAATTATAAATTGTAAAATTGAAGTCTAAAAGTGTTTTTTGCTTACTTTTTCTCCTCATAATTTTATAAACAGATTTTTATAGTTATCTTATATTCTTAGAGTCGCTCTTATCGGCCTTTTGATTCTGGAAGAAGAGTTTTTTAACAATCTCAATGCTTTAACAGCTTCTTCTATTTTAATTAAAACTAGTTTTTCCTAACTTTTTTTTCTTTATGTTTTTCTTGGCCCTGATGCTGTTCAACTGAGTCGATAAGTGTCCATATGTTTGGAGATTTGGATAAATCATCGTTTTTCATTGACTTCATCTAAAAGTGTTTGATCATTTATAATTTCTGCGAACAGATTTTCTTATTCTTTAACTAAATAATCGTTTTACTGGATGATTCCTTTAACTTACTAATTATAAAAAGCATTTTTAAAACAATTTTGAATAGTTATCTGCTGTGAAGAATCCCTGGAATTTTCAGTCAAGAATACAGATTCTCTCAGATCTATTTTCACATTTTCTTTCATTTTGGAATGCTGAATTAATAACCATAGTGAATACTTTTGGGATGAGTGCCCATTGGTCCCCCCTTATGGGGGTTAAAAATAAAATGTGATCACTGAAAATAGCTTTTTATAGCTAAGTAAATTCTAAAATGGTCACATAAATTTTTCTTATATGTGTTTTTAATTGAACTTTTATTTTAGTGAAAAATTTAAAAATTTTCAAAAACACAAAAAATATGCCAGAATCAGAAATTATACCCAAATTTTAACAATTAGACATTTATTATACACATAATAATAGTAAAAAAAAATTTCTGATATAAAAATACTGTTAAATACTTCAAATTTGGATGAGATTTCGTTATTTCAAAGTATTGTTTTTAAAATAAATTTTATAATTTATGCACGAAATACACATAATTTGATGTTTATCGATTTATTTTTCATGACGTCAGATATTACGCAATAAAATATAAGTGAAAAATTATTACTTGATTTAATACTTGAAAAATTTGATTTTTGTATATTTAGTGGTTGATTTAACTAAATAATACATAAATATCAAAAAATATGTGGTTTTAGATGTTTTTTTGATAAAATATTTTTTCATGAAAAGTGTAATTTTTTGAAAAATCAAAAAAACACATGATAGATAATTTTTTGTGGGTGTATAGATATAATTAGACGCTAACAAGTATTTTTCAGTGATCAGATTTTATTTTTAACCCCCATAAGGGGGACCAATGGGCACTTATCCCTTATTTTTTATATAAACATTTTGAACTGCGTATTATTCCATTTTCTTTTTTTGTAAAACGCTTGTTGTATTTGGAGGAGGGAAAATAATTTCTAGCATATCGAAATTTTTCTGCTCTAATATTTCATGAACAGGGGCCTTATCGATTATTGAGTAACCTTTTTTTGATTTTCTCCTTTAGTGTAGATTGAAATTTTTTAAAAATTCGTTGAAAAAACGACGTCATCCACGCGGACTTGTTTCCGGAATATTTTCCGAAAATTATTTATATCCTTCAAAATTCTAGGATTTTTCTAACTTCCGATTATATATGGCTTGGCTTAAAATTCTCCCGGGATATTTTTACAAAACATGAGAGTAATTAATTTTTTTACTGTTTATTTTAGCTTTATTCAAGATTCTTTTTCATTGTATGTGTTTGATAATTAGACTTCAAAAATAAGCCCTGTTTCATCATCATATAGATGTCAGGCTGATCAAATCGAGAAAAAAAAGACTAGACAGAATACTCTGTTCCCCCATTTCAACTACTTCCTTGTCGACTTTTCCGATTCATCACTTTCCTTATAGCTCCCAATATTCTTCCTGGTTTTATAACGTTCAAACCATCCAGTTGATGCTTTGGAGTCAGTAATTTTCGATTCTTTTGCTATTCTTAAGGATGATTTAACTATAATATCCTTCGATATTGGAAAAATTTCAGCTCTTAAATGTTTTATATGCTTACTAAGACAATTTCCAAATCATCATATTTTCCGGCCCTGAAATTTAATTTTTTCACGATAAAATTATCAATTTCAATGTATTCGGTTCTGTTTTTATATATTCTTTATATTTTTGATTTATCCACTCCCTAAAATGTTGAAATTTTTAATTGATTGTTTTATTTTAAATTTTTCAAAAATTTCTAATTTTTATTCAAGTGTGAGTGGTTTGAAGCTTTTTTTGACTTGTCAAGTTCTATAATTTTTTGATGATTTTTACTAAAAAATATTAGAAAAACAATGTCTAAATTACGAACTATAGGAATTTTACAATAAAAATTTTCAAAAAAAAGAGTTTTTACCTTGAATTGTAAAAATTTACTGAAAAATTTACAAAAAAAACAGAAAATATGTAACAAACGGGGTCTTTTTAATCTGAAAAATGATTTCAAAATAAAAAATTTTGAAAAATATGTAATAATCAAGGAAATATACAAAAACCAAGGTCTGAGTGTATTATGGAAAATCGGTGCACTGTCAACTGAGTTTAAAATTAATATATGTTGGCCACAATTGACCATGCACCAAATAAACGATGTTTTACACAAAAATCTCGCACACATGTCCAACGGGCGAAAATTACTATAATCAACTGGTATCAAATAACAAGACAAAAGATTAAAATTCTGTTCCTATCGCCAATCTACAAATATATTTTTTTGTAAAACATTTGAAAGTTTTCATCTAAAAAAGTATTTTTTATGGTTTTTCAATTAAATTGTATCCAAACACGTCGTAACAATGTTTTACGCGAAATTTATCTGATTAGGGTACAGATAATCATTTTTTAAGAATTTATTATTGAAAATTATCCATTAAAAGGTGCATATTTAGTGCTCACAACATCTTTAAAATTATTAAATCTTGAAAGTTTAATGTTTATTTCTAGAATAACAACAAAAAATCCAATTCTAGTTGTATTGAATATAATTTTGTAAAATTTCTATCAAGTTATTATATTGACTTTCATAAATTTTTTGGTTTCTTATCGTATTTGAATATAACTTTGATGTATTTCAAAAAACCAATTTTGAGATGGTAAAATTGAAAAAATTCTCAATTGAGACATTTACGAAAGGAAAAAACACAGTTTCACTCATATGGATTTTTTCTATGATTAATTCCAGACAAATTTTTCATATGGTCATTACTGAATTACATATTATATTTATCGATCAAAGAACATTTATAATCACTTGAAATCTTTCCTAAATGTTGGAATTAATTTTTAAAAATTTATTAAACATTAACAAGTGTAATTTAAAAATATAATCATGAATTTTTTAAATCAGTAATTAATTTTATAATTCATAATCCAGATATTAAGAGGAAGTATTAGAGTCTTTTTTTCAACAGGAATTTCCAAAACTTCAGAAATCAATATATGTTTGTTTTAGATCAATCCGAAAATATCACCAGTAAAAAAACATTATTTACATCTGGAAGGATAGAAAATGATTCTAAATATTCAATAAAAGATTTAAATATTAAAGATCATAAAAAAAACATGATAATTTTTATGATAAATAATATCACTTCAGCCGAAGGTTTTACTAATACTTCTCAAATTGATTTAAACTCAATATCTTTCATGAATACAGTTGATGGAATTAGTAACAAAATTTTGGAATTTGAAAGATCAATTCTTAAGTTAATGTCAGATATAATGAAGCGCAATATTATTTTTGGAGTATGGACATATGAAAGTCTTTTTGAAGAGGTTCCAACAAATATACATGAATACATACTGACTAATGTGGGAATAAAACACTCCATTTTATTGGAGAATGCATTCACAAAGTCAACAAATACGGGTTACTATGAAAATAATACACACTATGGTCAGTTCGAACTTACATGCGTTTTATTGACTCATATTCTACAATTTAGGAGCCTAGAAGAAAACCTATACAGCATTCATGATACCTCTAGCATTGATGTCAATAAATTCTCCGAATTGAAGGAGCACCTCATGCGTCTATGTTACTTATCTCCAATAATTTCTATTCAGGTGTTAGAGAAAACATCTGAAACATGCAATGGACCGGATAATCCATTTTTTGATAAAATTAATGAACTGCATTACAGTGAGGGATGGAGATCTGATAATACACATTTCAAACAAAAAGGTTTCTTCTTCATACCTAGAACACTTGATGAAGTAAACAATATTGAACTTGAAGCACAAAAAATGCTCTTAGACTGGTCTTGTATGAATAATGATGAAAAAGATTTTTTGGTAATAAAACTATCCCTGAAAAATATATTTCAAAAGATATAAACCTTGGCTTATTATTTTTGAACCAAGAACCTTATGATCCTCCAAGTTTTTGCGATCACGATGACTTTAAAAAAGCTTTTTATCGACATGTATTTGATTATTACATTGGATATATGATTGGTGTGATCAAATCTAAAGAGGAGTGTATTCGTGAAGAATTAACATGATCTAGTTTCTGAACTATAAACTGAATATTAAATATTCACTCAAAAAATTTTTTTACACATACTCCATTTGAATTATTATTAGGCTTTTATATTGTAGTATCCTTAAAACAAATGTTATTAACTTCAAAATTCACACTTTTGTGCTGTATTTTTATATCGAATCTCGGATAAGATTATTATTAAAAATCCTGATAAATAACGATATGCATTAAAATTTCATCTTTCTCAATAATTATGATACTAATTTTTGGCGTGGGAATAATTCATTACATTTCATTTTAACCAAAAATAATTGACATATCTTAAATCTTACTTACCAAAAGTGATGCAGAAATGCTCGTAGTACACAGATTTATGATTAGAAAAGAATTTCTTTTTTGAAGGATAAACTTCTTATAAAAAGAGTTACTAGTGTAGAGTAGATACAATTCATCCAATCTGATTGATGAATGAATAGAATGAATCATTTTTTTTGATTTTGGAGTGGAAAGTTAAAACTATCTTTTTATTGATAAGTTACTCGGTTTTTTGTATATTTATCTTTATTGAGTTTTTTAGTTATGATTAGTGCATCCAATGTATTTTCGTATTTTATGTGCGAAAGATTCGATTTTATTTTTGATTAAGTTTTAATCGAAAAATAATTTTGTCTTTTAAAGTTCTTGTTCTTGGTCAAAAAATTATTATTAGAAAAATATAGTGTTATTAGCAGAAGAAATGTAACTTTTTCAAATATATTAAATAAATACGATTCTAATACAGTGGTTTCTAGATTATGGAATATTTTTTTGAATAAAATACATATTTCATGCTTCAATTGTTTATATATATGTTGAAATATGGAATATTGTTTGATAATGGCATATCTTGGATTATCTAATATTTATCAACGAAAATATTTCATAATCAAAAAATGAACTCACAACAAATACGTGTAAAAAGATTTTACATACAAGAAAAATCCTGAATCATTAGTAAATACGAAATAAAAATAATAAATTAATCAGAACTTGGTGAAAAATACCGAGTGAAACAGGGAACAATATCAAAAATTATTGCGAATAAAAACTGGATACTAGAGAATGCAGAAATTCTGTCAATTCTTAAAAAATGAAATCTGCACAGTAAAAGATCTCGAAAATACACTAGTTTATTTTATAAAATCACTAAGATCAAATAGTATTCCATCAGTAACATACGATATCTTCAAAAAAATGTTCTAATTCATTATGAAAAAATAAACTAAATTTTTTCTCTTTTTTTTACTTATATTCGATTATGAAATATTTTTTTCATGGTCAAAAAATATTCCAGAAACCACTGTATAATAAAATTTTTAGTAGAAAATAATTAAGAAATATCTAATAAACCTTCTTAAATTTAAAAAATAATATATAATGTGATAAGCGTGTTTAACAAGCATAGAAATGCGATTATATCGCGCGATACTGGTCAACCCTAGTGATGAGTTACGAACAAATTTTCGATATTTGTAGAGAAAAATAATTACTGCTGTCGGCTTAATGTTTAAAAGTGTTTGTCATATTTATCAATTTATTTACATCTTCACTACTATTTAATAGTGATTTATGTCATAAATGGAGAAGGTTTGTTATTATCGGTTAATTCCAAACGCAAACCTCCAAATATATTGTTTTCATATATCCCCAAATCACCAAGATCTTGATGTTCGATATCAATGGCTGAAAAAGAATTAATATTTTTTCTATATTTATTATCAGTTTCATTGTCATCATTATCTTGAGCTGTAACTAATATAGTTTAAATATCATGTTTTGATTCCATTCTCCCATCTTTTGGACAACAGAAACATTTTATTTTCATAAATAGTAACTCAATATATGAACAATGATTACATAGCACTGGGCCACAAAAAAAATCGCATATTGAACAACGAAAACTCATAAAATATCTCTTACAAGATATAATCAAAATAATTACAGCGTAAAGTACAATAATCGCCAAAATCATGACAATGAGAGCTAAAAACGCACCATCTAACGTATCTGTCTTAATTTTGACTAATCCAAATAAATTCATGATAGTTATATGTTCCATACTATCTGTTTTCGTGTTGGTGTTATTCGACGCTAGACTTTTTTTTATTCAATATAAATGATCGTATTGAAAAATAACGCAATTTATGAAACGGTTCATGCACAAAAAAAGGTTATCTTGTCAAAAAAGGTCATTTTTAAAAATATTATTTTTTCAAAAACTATTAAAAAATGATCAAAAAATTTCATAAATGATAAAATTATTAAAAATGATCAAAAGATTTTTACAAATGACTGAATTATTAAAAAATGATCAAAAATTTTTATAAATGACTGAATTATTAAAAAATGATAAAAAATTTTCATAAATGATGAAATTTTTAAAAAAACGGTGACAGGACTATTGCGGCCAAAATATTTTTCCCGCAGTTGTCAGAGACGAAAGCGTTTCTTAAAATATTTGAATAGAAAATTGACCAAGACCTTTCTATTTGTTTTAAGAATCAAAATGGTTTTAGGCGAAATTCAAAAATGACTACAGATTATTCAATTATTTCACGAAATTTAAAACGAAATTCGTGTTTTCAATATTTATACTAATGAATAGTTATTCTTCAACCAATTATCAAGTAAATATACAAGATTTATAAGAATATTTTTAAGAACCTCGGAAAATTAAATCAAAATTAAAGAGCGTTACTTGTTCAGATTTTTAGTTCAAAAAAATAGGTTAAATATCTATCACAAGGCTTGGAAAAGAACATTGTCTGCATCAAACATGAATATAATTAGAATATCAAATATGATCAATATTCAGACAAATAAGGTGTGAAATTTGCATAATTACTCTATTTATTGTATAATTGTATCCATAGAGGGACATTCTGTGTTTTCTCTTTGAGTTTGAGTAGAAATTTCGCGGTAGTGAATATTTACCCCCCCTGCGGACAACTTCGGACAAAATATTCATATTTTGGCCGCAGTAGACTGGGAACCGAAATATTCACAAATATAATGAAACATCAACCAAATTCAACAAAGTTATATAATATTTAATATATGATAATATATTTATATAGAATATGGGAAAAATATATATATAATAAAATTATAAGAAAGTTTGGAATACTAATCAATTGAAAGATAATTTACAATTTCCACCACAAAATCAGCAAAAGGTTCATAGACCCACCCTCGCTAATTTACACCCTCGCATATTTACCACAAATTTTTTCAATTTTAGTAAAATCATAATCAAATTTCATATATTTACCATAAATTTTCAAAAAAATGCCTGTGAAATCAGAAAAACACATAGAATTCGGATAAATTTCACTACAGAAGAAAATAGAAATCATAAAATTCTATAAACTCACTAGAGATATTGAGGTAAAAGATTTAACGAGATTTAAGGAATATAATTATATCTGCTATAATGAACTTGACACTCTGGTGGAACATGATATAGAGTTTTCATTGACTTAAAAATTAAAAAAGTGGATATTAATCTAGAAAATATAAAACAAAGGTAATAAATTAACTTTTAAATAATTTTAATTTTGAGTAAAAATACCCAATTTACGAATATTAGGTCAAATAATTTGCTATGAAGACAAAAAGATATTTTTTATTATTCAAATTTTGATATAGGAACACTTAAAAAACCAAGGGAAATATTAAAGAAGTTTGAAAAAGTGATAAAGTGGATATTTTAAAATATCTTGTGAAGCGAGATAAAAATTGTTTTCTATTCTTTCATTTTTATGTTTCTCATCATATTTTCACCACCATTCAATCTCTCCTTTGTTGTCTTATTACCTCTTTTTCTGAATTCAATTGTTTTATCAAATTCACAAAAATGTAAATCTAATTACTAAAGTAATCCTTAAATACTCTGTTTCAACCTTCTATGGCATTGTTTGTACTTGGAATATTGGTTCAAGTATGCAAAATACGGTCACCCGATTTTATGCATGGTTTGTTTTTACAAAGTGTTTAAAGAATTTATTGGGGTGATTATGATAATTAAACACCTTATGCATAATTTTTTCCCACCAACCCCACCTGAAAGGTGGGTGGGTAAAATTATTAAAAACATTTATTAGTATAAAATTTTTGATTAAAATAAAAAAGACTATAATTTTTAATTTTTTTTGATAATTCTCAGAGCCTCTTTATATAAAAGAATGAATGATTCTGGATTCCTTTCCTTTATAAATCTTCTTCTAGATATAAACTAATAGATGAACATTTCCATTCTAGAACTTACAACACAACATCATGACCTATACATTTTCTTAAAGTGCATCCAAAGATTTTCTATAAGATTTGTATGGTACCCCTCCTCATTTGTCCATTCTATAATACTTTGATTACAAAATTGGTGAATGTTACCTTGTTGTGATACATCCTCTGGATAGGAAGAAAATCCATTAGAAACAATAAGAGATCCCGGTATTACGAACTCATCTAAAAAATTTTTTATCGATGGGATTGTGCGGTTATGAACCATGGAATTATTTAGTTTATGGCTCGGTGACAACTCATCCTTGTTATATTTATTCTATGAGGGCTACCTGCGTCAACTCATCCCAAGGGTGACAACTCATCCTGGGAAATAGAGAAATTATAGAATAATTATTTTTTGATCAAATTTTCTTAAATATAAATTTTTTCATTTCCTTTGATACATTAGATATTCGTGTGGAGTTGTCATGATTTTTTACAAAAAATCATGACTACTCCACACGAATATCTAATGTCCCAAACAAAAGTACGAATACTAGTCTATCAGAATTACTTATACAACTACAAAAAAGAATTTGAAGGCCTTAAAATTTGGGTTTGTAGGGAAAGTCGGTGCTCTTCTAGAATAAAAATGGATTTAGGAGAAAACATTATATAAAATGAACCACACGCACATCCTCCTAGCATTGAAAAGCTCATAAAACTGAGGTTCACCAATAGATTGAAGGTAGAAGCAGTAAATGCAAGAGCTTCTCCTGCAAATCTATTTACCGATGTAATATCTCGCGTTTTTTCATCAAACGAAGGTGTTTCTAATGAAGAACCGCTTAAAAATGTCGATAAAACAACTCTTCCTTCAAGAAAATCAATGCTGAGGTCTATTAACCGAGAAAGAAACAGGACTTTGGGGTTTTCTTCAGTAGGTTGTGCTGACATTCCTTCAAGACTTCTGAATGACGGAAGAAATGATCTTTTTGTGCTATTTGACTCCGGTTTAGCATCTGAGAATAGATTTGTAATATTCTCTTCGAAAAGGAAACGTGAAATGATTGATAATCATACACCATTAATAATCGATGGAACATTCAAAATAGTTCAAAATGGCTTCTTCCAGCTCTTGACTATTATGGGAAATCATTTTAATCGATTTTATCCAATTTTTTATGTCTTAATGAGCGATAAATCCGAAAATTCCTATAGTGAGGTTTTCTCAAAAGTCTTGGAAATCTTTCCTTTTTCTCCTCTTTCAGTAACAACGGATTTTGAGATTGTTCTGCTGTCTTCTACAAGATCTTCTTTCGATGATGTAACTGGAGGATGTTTTTTTATTTTACTCAGTCTATTTGGAGAAAAGTACAAGTTTTAGGGCTAACTTATGAATATAAGACCAATAATTTATTGAAAAGAATGATAAAAAGACTTTGCTTCCTTGCTTTTTTCAATTAAAATGAAGTTTACGATGCTTTTATGTATCTATAAGAGGAATTTAACAATAATTTTAATGATTCATGACACCAAAAATTTTTATTAAATTTCAATGAAAATTATAAAGAATTAAATATAGATGATTTAATCGATAATATCGATTTTTCAACCTCAAGGTTTGGGATTTCTGTTTGGAATATCAGAAATAGAATACTTTCTGGCTGTCCTTATACAAGCAATAATCTTTAATCTTGGCATAACAAGTTGAGAGAAAGATCAGGGATAAATCACTCAAATATTGCAAGATTTATTGTACTACTCAACGATCTTGATACTGACGATCTCTTCAGTATGGAGAGAAGTTTGAGTGGGAAGTTGAATTGGGAGAATTCTTCTAATTATTTAACACTAAATGAGAAATTAAGAAAAATAATAAGTTTTCAGTCTATTTTTGGGAGCATTGATGCATTTTTTGTGTGTTTGGAAGAGGTTTACAAATTTAAATTCGAGTAAAGAATTTTAACAGAACTTTTCATAAAATATATAGAATAATTTGTTTGTCTAACAATTTTGTTTTAAAAATTTTAATCAAAAAACAAGTATTTCCCAGGATGAGTTGTCACCCTTGGGATGAGTTGACGCAGGTACCCCTTGTAGAATAAATATAACAAGGATGAGTCGCACGACAACTCATCCTAGGATAAGTTGTCGCGCTCCCCCCGGTATTACGAACTCATCTTAAAAATTTTTTATCGATGGGATTGTGCGGTTATGAACCATGGAATTATTTAGTTTATTGATCGATTACACCTACCATCCACTGTGATCCTGGAGCTGTATCATGATATGAGGCTGGTTTTTGGATAATCCTTTCACGACATATTACAGTTTCATCAATTTGAACAATATGCCCTTGACCACCAATCCTTTGAATATTATCACAATATTCGTCTCTTGCTTTCGAAAGGAAGTTATCTTTGAATTTTATTGGTGTGGTTTTGGTTATTCCCGTCATTGATAGTATTTTAGCTTGGTCAAAGTCTATTAGAATCAGTAAGATCAATCTAAGTTGTATTTGAATCTATATATTGAGAAAGCCAAAAAAGTTATTTTTCAAAAATTTGACATATTTATAGCATGGTCAACGACACCTCCAGACTCTTCCGCATTGATTAAGAGTACAGGGTGTCAAGACAATCAAAGGACTACAAGAAGGGCAATTCATCGTGATAGGAAGCATTTCCTTATCATATAAGTAGATAATTGCACTTTCCTGATTTTCTAATTCATTTATAAAAGGATTGATTATATTGGCCATGTTTTTTTCCCATTTTTCCCTAAAGTATGAAAAATACGGTGAGTTAGGAAAAAATGGATATTTCACTATTTTTATCCTTTTTTCGCCAAACTGACCATATTTCTCATACTTGAGACATATTAGAGACGATAAGAAGAGGTACTTACAAACTCAAAATTACTCTAAAAAAGTATTATAAAATTATATAAAACGTAAATTCACTCGTTTTGAAAGAGAGTATAAAAGATTATACTAGATATTTCCTCAATGAAGACACATAAAATCAATTTATTGCGGTTTAATTAATGAAAGTGGATTTTATCTACACCTTTGAATAACTATGGAAAGGTATTTACGTATATCTTCTGTACCTGTTATTCTTCCTTTGAAAAGATGGCCAAATATTTCATAAATTTCAGCCATAGTTATGAGGTTTTGTTTTCGATGGTAGTTATCGGTTCTGTAGATTCCAATAAATATAAAGAATTTTTTATAGGACTGATCCAACAGCGTGATGAAGGAATATTTTGTCAAACTGTGCTTTTGTTATGGATAATGCATGGATTCACATATCACAATTTTGAAAAATTTTTCCACTGAAAATAGTTTAAAAATCCGATTCATATATCCATATTCTTATATGCTCAATCCTATTGAATTTGTGTTTTCAAAAAAATCATTCGTAAGAAGAAGGTTATCTTATGGTTTCAATGATGGATTTGTAAATTAAGTTCTTGATTCTGTGTATGGATTGGCAGAATTCGATTTGAGGGATATTATGGTCATATACTTGGAAATTGTTTAAAAGTAGTGGTGATGGAAGATTTTAATTGAATTCATATTTATTCACGTTTTAGAAGTTTTTGTTTTCTTAATAATCACATTTATGTGTATATATGTGTTATGTTCTTTGTGTTTTTGGAAAATATTGTGTGAAAAGAATATTTTAAAACGGGAAAAGAACGAGTGAGAAAAGAAAAGAGTATAAAAAAGGAAAGGAATATCTGAAAAAGGTGAAGAATACAAGCAAAAGGGTTAAGAACAATTAGAAATACTATATATAAGCGCTCTAAAAGAATCAAACTTTTTATTTCAATTGTCAATTCCTCAAAAAACAATGAAATCTATATTTTGAGCTAAATCTTTAAGAATCGAATTTAAATATTAGTATCTAGTCCAAGTTTGGCAAGCCTTTAAGAAAAAATGAAAAATTCAATTGAAAAATTTTAGTTTTTCCGATATTCGACGAGTGGGTTGTAAGGTTCCCCTTTACCATTCATAACAACCTCCATATCTAAATTGTAAACTTTCTTTGGGTACCATTCCAAAAACTTCAATATCTCGAACTCATTAAAAGTTTTAGTCTCTTTGTAAGTAGCAAATGCCATTCCAATCTTAGTACTAATTCTATACTTTTTAAAAATCTCAATCCATTCATCACGGTCATTAGTTTTGTTTATTTCTTGTTTCCATTCGGCCAACTCCTTTCCCAAATTCAAGACAATCCTTGTGCATTTCTTTTTATTCGCATTTTTGTTTATGAGCTTGAACTGCTTTATGTAGAACATCACACCGTCATAAACATCTGTAGAATGATTTTTTTGTATGTCACTAATATTTTTCGATAGTTCATACTTTTCTAAAAGAGTATCAGAATATGAGCAAAGTATTGGTTGCATGATCAGTAAGATGCTATTAAAGAAATATTTAAGACATTCTGCAGTCTCACTACCTCCAATTTCGATGAATGTGTTATAGAGAATCAGCATCTCATAGAATCCAGTCTTTGCAACTTCTTTGTACTTCATTTCTTCGTAATGGACCAATGTTTCTCTAACTAATCTTGAAACACCCCCCATCAGGAAATCTGAGAACATTTCTTCGCTTTCTGAGTGCTGAACAGAAAAGAAAGTCTCGATATTATTTTTTAGGGTACCAAGTTTTATAACACACTGGTTTGCAACACTTTCACAGAAATTGGCATCCTCATTGAAATCACCACATGATGCCAAAGAAAGACGTGTAGCATGGACACCAAACTTTTCTAAACATTCTTCCACCATCAAAAAGTTTCCAGTGCTTTTGCTCATCTTTTCACTATTTAGAAGTAGATATCCATTTGTGAATATCCGTTTAGGAAAGTACTTATCAGGGAATACAGCTGCATGATTCATTAGGAAGAATATCAAATGATTTTTCAACAAATCTTTTGCTGAAACTCGTAGATCAACAGGATAGAAATGTTGGAAGGACTTTTGAGCCTCTTTCAATATTTGAGAAATTTTATCTGCTTTGAGGTTTTGATCTGTTATTTCCTTATTTAGGAAGATAAAGTCCCACACCTCACGATTTAATAATTCTTTAGGGAATAATTCCTGCTTTCCTTCCAAATCAGAGAAAAACAGATGGTTCACTGTATAGAATGACATGTAAATACTGCTATCGGACAAACTATCAATCAAATATTGCTCGTCCCAGGGAATTCTTGTACCAAGGCCAAAAGATCTTGAAAATCCCCACTTATCAATCCAATTGATTCCCTCGTCCAATATTTTTTTAGTATCATCAGTAGCAATCATATTTTCCAAAAGTTTGAGTGTCTTTTCTTTCCATTCAGGCATTGAATAATCGATGAACCATTGATCAGTCAAAGCAACAACACAAGTCCCGCCAGATCGTGAAATTACTTCTGATTCCGGTACAAATATTCGAACAAGGCTTTTTGTTTCATTCATTGAGTTTGATGTTTTTATTGCCGCTTGATTTTCTAATTCTTTAATTTCATCTGCTTGTTCATTTTTCTCATCTTTTTCCATTTTATTGGCTTTTTTAGTTTTATTTTTTATAGTAAATTTTGATGAATTTGCGTCAATAAATGTCACTAAGAAGTTTGAAGGGATTTCAAATACTTCCAACCATTGTTTTACAGTCTTAGTTTGTTCTATTCTGACATCTACCTGTCGCTTTAGACTTTCAACTGAAGTAGATTCTATCAAAAAAGTATTTGTTCCTATTTTGAAAAGAGTAAAACATATATCAGGAGTACATACCATTTCTAATGTATCACCTTCGCTATAATTTATGTATGGGGCCAGTAAATAAACAATAGTGGCATCTTCTAATCCCAACTGTTGGAATTGCTCATTAAGATTTCTAGAACTAATTGATATTTTTATGAAATCCTTGTGTATCGGATTGACACCTTCACCTTTCATTCTATCATGATCAAAACAAGGCTGCTCATCTTTCGGGCAATAAATGCTGTATCTCTTTCCAAAAAAAAGATATCCTTTTTCTTTTAGGGTCTCGAACTGCCACCTTACAAAAGAGTCGTAATAAGGATTTTGTTGAGTCGTAATGAAAGATCTTCGCCAATCAGCTGATAATTCAAACTGTTTCAATGTGTTTATAGCTATTGGAGGGAATGTTTTTATCCAATGAACTGGGTCGGTGAATTTCTTGATTTCATTCATACCATTTATACCGAGAGAATTCAATATTTTCTTAACTGATCCATCGACTTTCTCACCTTTTAGCTCTTCATTTAACTTTTTAGCACTTGCTGAAATTGGCATTCCTGTGCAATGGAATCCGAAAGGAAATAGAACATCATAGCCTTGAAGTGTCTTGAATCTTGAATGGAATTCTGACTTAGATAGTGAGAATAAATGACCCAAGTGTAGTTTACCATTCATGTAAGGATATGGAAATGTTATAAAATATGGGTTTGGTGAATCTTGAGTGTTTCTTATGTATTGTTTATCAGGTGTTTCGAGTGATCTGAGTTGTTGGAGTTTTGTTGGTGTGTTTGTCATGACTTATTTTAGTAATTTATTCAATGAACTGTTTTATAGAATTTTATTGAATTTATTTTTTGTGGTTCTGTTCTGAAAATAAATTTGCTTTCTTTTCTACTTTGGGGTGCTCTAGTTTTTTCAGAATTATATTTATCACCTTTTGAATTTTTTGAAACTGTATAAGGATGTACCTTGTTATATTATTTGTTTCATATTACAATTTGGAAGATTAACTGAATTTTTTATTGAGATTCATCTAGTTGAAGGTGTTACAATCAAATTTACTGAATAGTCAAGTAGAACATTTCTGTTTCGGTGAAAAAATTTCAAAAATATAGAATGAGAACGTTTCATTATGAGTTATTTTTCAAAGATCTTGACCAGTTTATTTGTAATAATTTCCAACTTTGATACCTTTGTTTTAGGTTAGTTGAATTCGAAATTTGATGATTACATGAATGAAGCCTTTCTTCTTATTTCCAATATATAGTTTTAGAACTGATTCTTTTCTAAAAATGTAGATTTTACGATTTAAATCATTTAAGAAGTATATTTTTCAAATTTCCAATTAAGCTACTGGTCTAAAAATTTGAAAATCAACTAATGAAATGTGGATGGTTGCTCAAAAGATATATTAGAATGTGGACAATAAATTTTTGATTTTGGGATAGTATCCGAAACTATTGAATTCGTTTTATTATTATATTTTTTATTGACGAAAACATCCATTAATTTTCGTAAATATTTTTTATTACAGTTGGTACCCTTTTTATCGTACCAGAAATTGAAAATATATTTTTGATAATTTTGGTGATACGGAAAAGAATAATAAAATGTACTGACGAATCGTTTTTTTCAATTTAAAATCTCACATTATCCTTTAATTCAGGATTAATTATCTTTTTTTGCATTTTTTTCTTGATAATTTTGAATTTAGATAAGAATTTAAATCTATATAGTGAGTATAACATATTATTAATCGTATCAATGCTTTTTTACGACTAAAAAATATCTTTTTTTCAAAATTGATATTTTTTTGAAAAAAATTCGTAACAAAGTTGAAATTCTTCCGAATGCCGATTCATATCGTTTGCATCTAATTTTTAATCAAAAAATATTAAATCAGTGGAATGGTGTCGTTTCAAACCTCAGTATTATGTGATCACATTTCCTGTGTCTTTTGTGCAATAATTACAGGTTTTTCAAACAAAAAATAATAATATTTGTTTAATTTTATCAAAAATGTTCTCAATCTTTTCGATCTTCTTTTTTTTCCTGCTTTCTGAAAGACCCCCTATTTTATATTTATATTTTTAATTTCTAAGTTTAATTATTCATTGAAATCGTGTGTTACAACATTATATGGAATTATTTTCTTATTATACCAAACTTTATTTTCATAAATTGCTTTTATATTTTGCATATTCTGACTATTTTTTTGCCATTTGGGATTTTTATAATGTTTTATAACCTCTAATAGACCAAATGCTATTTTTTTCTTTTATGTCAATTTTAATATTTGATCAATAAATTTAAAATGTTTTTTAGTCAAAATACTCCTTTTTTTACCAAATTTTACTCATAAAAGTTGGATTTGAGAATTCTTGGTGAACTTTTCAGGGAGACACGGCACGATTATCTTGTATGTCTAATTTTGCTTTTTACAAGGACAATAGAAAAAGTACCCATTATGGAATTGAAACAATGATCATTTTTTTATAGCTATCCAATTTTTACTACAATTAAATTCATAATAATTCTGATTTATGATTATTTTTGAAACAGTTTCTTGATCTTCAATGTTAAAAAATTGAATCAAAATCGCCCGTTAAGAAATTAATCTTGAAATTTTTACATTCACTGCTCTCTAAAGCATTTTCAAGAACTTAGATTTTCTATTAACTCCAAAGATTGCCTTTTGATTAATATAATTTGGACAAACTCACACAATTTTCTCCTTTAAGGAGTTATTTGTAAGCGTTTCAGAAAAAGTATCCGATAAAAAAGCCAAATACAGAAATGTACATTTTTGATCACTATGTAGGAAAAAATCATGAAATAATTTTTATTAAAGGAATAAAAAACTCTCAACTGTATAAGAAAGTCTGAAAAAATAGAAAAATAATTCAGCTGTCATATAAAAGGTCTTTTTAAGAACAAATAATGGGGAGGTTACCGATAAATTAAATTTTCTTTTGAATAGATTATTATCTTAAAACAAAATTTAATTACGTTTGAACTCTTATTGTCAAATTGAAGAGTGAGAAAAATTATTAAAAAAATCTCAATTGATTTCACATCTCGTCCTTGTGATGTGAAATGAATAGGTATTTCTTAGAAAAACCGAGCTATTTCATTATGTATAACTCAAAATTTTCAGGATTAAGATTGAAAAAAAATATTGGAAAAGAATTGCCTGAGTGATGGAAAATTAATACGCATCCTCAAAAATACGAGTTATATATCATGTACAATCAAAAATAATACAATATCGTTATATTTTGAAAATTAGATTTGTTTGGTATCAATGTTATGGAGTTTAACGTTTATTGAAATTTTTGCTAATTATACAGAAAAATATCTATACTTCCTTAAGATAAATATGATTTTGAAACTGATAAATGAATAATAAAAAATTTTCTGACTGCACTTTTAGAAATTATTTTAGGAAAAACAGTCAATAGTATTTTAAGCAGTATAACTAACCAATAAATTAATACTGCCGAAAATGAAAATGTTAAATAACTGAAATGAACATATATCATGTGAAAATCTGAAGGGCTACTAATAATAGAGATGTATAATACTTGAAATTTTATGAGCACAATCATTTTGCGTGAAAATATTTAAATGATTAATTGACTGTGAAATTGTCTAAATTTTTATATTGAAAATCGTATGATGTGTACTAAGATCCCTTTAATCAATAAATTTCCGAATTTTTTGATTCAAAATTTAATACCTTGGTCCTTGCGAATCTCTGATATCTTTCTTTGAGTAATCAACTCGGATGGTGTGTCCATTCAACAATTTTCCTTCGAGATCGGCTTTGGCTTGATTGCTATCTTCCAAGGTGTCAAAATACACAAAAGCGAATCCACGAGGCAACTTAGTTTGTCTATCATAGATAACATTGATTGAACTGACGAAACATTTAGTATGGGAAGCTAAGAAATCTCTGAGTTCATCTTCAGTTGCTTGTTTCACACCGAAAAGACCTAAAACCTTTGATGGAGGGACAACTTCGTACTGACCTCTGGGTGGCCTATCATTATATTCTCCGTCCCGTCGTCCGCCATATCCTGAATCTCTGGGTCTGCCGTACTCCGATTCTCTAGGTCTACCATATCCTGAATCCCTTGATCCACTGTATCCTGAATCCCTCATTCCACCGTATCCTGAATCTCTTGATCCACTGTATCCGGAATCCCTTGATCCACCATAACCTCCTCGGCCTCCATAACCTGTGTCTCTACCACCACGATATCCTCCTCTATCGGAGAATCCTGAATCTCGACTGTTGTATCCCCTGAATCCACCATCATCATATCTTTGTCTTTTTGCTTCTGGTTCAATAGAAGGAACAGATTCGTCATTTGCGATGGATGGTACAAAATCATCTTTAACCACTGCAGGGGTATCATCTGAGTCATCACCCCATCCACCTTTTGCATTTTCTTCTTTGGTTTCTGTCTTAGGTTCTTCTTGTTTGTTTTCCTCCTTTGTCTGCTCTTTCTTTGGTTCTTCTTGTTTATTTTCCTCTTTGGACTGCTCTTTTTTAGATTCTTTAGTTTTTTCATCTTTATTTTCCTTAGTTTCAGTGGTATTAGTATTCACTAGATCACTTACTTCTTTCTTTTCGATTTTCTCTTCTACTGGAACTTCAGCTGTAGGTTTTTCATTCTTAGTGGTTGTTTTCTTTTTTGGAGCTGCCATGGGCAAATTATTATTTTTTTGCATAAAAACTGCATGAAAAAAATAGAAATAAATTAATGCAATGCATATCTTCTGTTTGCGATAAATTGTTCATTTTAGTGAACTTTCTCTGTTTTGTGTTATTTTTGAAACTAATATAAAATTAACAAATAAAGTAATTAACGTAAAAGCTGTTTATTGAATCTGTACTTAAATATCTACGCTGCTGATGCTACTTTCGTATCAGTTGATCCCTTTAAATCATTATCTTTAACATTATAACTTCCCATTAAATTCTTGAAAACAGATCCTTCTGCATCACATCCTACAAATCGACGTTAGTAATATCTACTTCTTTTGTTTAATGATCTCAATTTCATTTTTGGAAAAAAATGAGTTTTAATATTTTAAAAATCTTTTTAAATTCTTTTTGCAGAGGATCATTTCTCATTATCAAGAATATAGTTACTTTGATTCCGCTTATAAGATTGAAGTAAAATGTTATTTATTTAATTATTTAAAGTCATTCTTTTTATCTTTGTTATAATTCTTCTCTACATCTTTTAGTTTTGTGTTATAAACCAAATCATTTTTATATTTAGTTATGATCCACTTCTAATGTGTAACCTGACACATCTGTATAATGATAGAAAAATATGGCAGTCTATTGACAATTTAATGTTATTTTTGTCTTTATATCCTGATTATATACTTAATTGGTGTTTTTATTGTATTGACGGCTCCTTTGTTTTGTCTTTACTTAATTGCCCATAAATGATTTGAATATGTTTACTAAGTTATTAACATACGGATATAACAATTCAAAAGACTAACTACTTCCTAAATCTCATTTTTTTTAGTTTGGAGATTTTGAGTTTACCGATTAGGCTTATATCTGATTTTCCCACTCCTTTCAAATCTTATAAATAAAATATTTATAGATATTTTCATCGTTTTCCGACATGTCAAAATTTTTGTCGAAAAAATATAACATTTTTCATTTAATAGCAAGATTTATAATAGTTTAACAAAATCAGTATTTTGCTGATTTTTATTAAAAAATATCATATTTCAATATATAACACTACTTTGAGAAAACTTACAACATTACTTAAAAGAGAATGAAAAATACATAAAAAAACAGATAAAGAATAATTGAGGGATATAAGAAGGATTTACAGCTGAAAATCTCTCTAAAGCTTTTTCAGTTACTAGAATCACAACGATAGGAATAATTAAGGTTTTTGAATGCGAAGTGTGTGAATAAGCTAAGAAAAGAGATAGACCCTCAAATAAAAAAATAAATGATACTATAAAACAATAATCCAATAGATTGTATGTTGTGACTGCACAAAAACTCTTTTACAAATTCAAACTGAGATTATTCGAATTCAGAGTATCTTTCTAATTAGCGTTTATCTATAGGTATTTAATGGGTTTTGATTGGCTTTAAGGAAATTAGTCATTTTTACTGAGAGAAGAAAAACGATTGATACACTCAATCAATGAAAAAAATTATGGCGACTGGTTCATGAGAACCAAGTAGAAAACTTATCTTCAAAAGTTTTCTTTATACATGAGTTGGTTTAAAAGTGACGATGAGGAGTTCTAACATACAATCCCAAGTTGTTGTCACACTAACTCTTGATGTCCGATCCATGAGAACTAAAAATATTTCTTTTTGTGTAGTATATTAAAAAAAAGTATAAATACTGCATACAATACAAAAATTTGAACTTTTACTGAAATTTATTGGACAACTTAGAGTTAATGAAGATGAATCAGATAATTATTATAGACAAAGTTTATTTTCTTAATTATAGAAATATTTTCAAAGGTTTGGTCAGGGTGGACAAATTAACAAGTTTCTTTTACCTCACTCACTTTTCTTGAACTCAATCGAAAATCGTTTGAAAAGTAAATGAATCATGGAAGATTAAAAAGTAAAGAAAGCGAAGATTATCCTGTAAATTAATCCACTGTCGGTGGAATGTAATTTATGGTAAGATTTTGAGGGTTTTTGGAGTAAGAACATCCGTTATATGAGGTTGATTTTAATATTTTGGGAATAAGAGATTAGGGATAAGTGACCATCCCCCCGCTACCTTATGAGGTTAAAAATATGTTTAATTATTGAAAATTACTAATAAGAGCGCAACAAATTCTGAAATGATCACCTAATTTTTTTAATGTGTTTTTTTATTAACTTTTTTTTTGTGAGAAAATTTCAGAATACGTATAGAATAAAATTATCTAAGAATCATAAATTTAATAGGGAAAATCATTCATTAAACAAAAAAAATACATCTTATAAAGCTAAAAAATTTTTTAACTGTAAAAATACTCTGAAATACAGTAAATCTGAATGAGATTTTATTAATCAAAAATATCATAATCAAAATAATTTTTATGGTTATAAAAGTATATAAATGCTCTTATAAATATTTTTAAGAAAAGAGACATAATATGATGTTTAATGTTATCCTTTTACATAACGTCAAGGATTACGTGATAATATGACAAAAATATGGCTTGATTTTCTACTTAAAAAAAAATTTTTCCATAAAGTGATTTTTTCAACAAAATAATAAATCACAAAATCAAAAAATATGGACAAAGAATTTTCATTTGACAAATTATTTTTTCCCAAAAAGAGTAATTTTCAAAAATAAAGAAACACGGAATAAAGTTTTTGATGTGATGTATAGATATTATAAGACTCAGAAAAAGCATTTTTCTACGATTTAAATGAAATTTTTAACCCCATGTGGGTAAAGATATGCACTCATCTCGGGATTAATCTTTCTTAAGCAATTATTTTAAATCCGAAATTGTTGAAAACGACATGAAGTTTCATGTAAATTGTTGTTAAACTATGAGAAAATTCGCTATTGAATAAAAATTTTTACTCAAACGATGAAAAAATGACGTTCTTTGAATTAAAAATGCTTCATTTTTTGACAAAAAATTTGACCATGTAGTTAAAGGACGAATACCTCTGTTAAGAATTTTTTGGAAAATTTAAATATATCAACAAGTGCGTTTTTATACATAAAAATATCTGAAAAATTAATTTCAAATGCGTGTAAAGTGTTCTGATTATTTTTCATTGGGTAGTAATCAAAAAGTTTTACTTAAAAATAGACTTTTTCGTCGATATATATACCATTTATCCTTAAAAGTTGTAGGATCACCAGCAATACAATAGACATACGAATGAATGTATAAGTCTGATCATCGATTCTGGAATTAGCTTTTTAATTAATAATTTGCATTCATTTCTATCTGAAAATTTTCATAGCTCAGATAGATTTGTAAATAATTTTCAATTATCAATTATATGAGATGATACTTAATAACTAGAATTGAAAAGTGTGGCTTTATTGTCCGTTTTTTAATTTTTCTGTGATAAACCACAATGTGAGATTCTACTTTCTTTTAAATGAGTAAAGTGTGAAAAAGTGCCAATTTTTTATTAAATTATTCAATGGTTTTAAAAAATATAAAAAAATTTTAACTCGACCACAATGTTAAGTGGAACTGGACTTTGTTTACTGGATTAAAAGGGTAAGTTTAAAGATAATAGAATGTTTGGAATTACAGTAAACTCTCTATACTTTTCTTTTCTGTACTTTTAGTTTTCTATAATTTTCGGAAAAATTGCTATTTTTCTAGTTTTACTAATCTATTTTTCTATACTTTTTGTTTTCTATACTTTTCGAAATTTCGATATTCTTTTTTTTAGAAAAAAACAATGGTCCATAATTTTCAAAAAAAACTTACAATTGATGACAAATTAGAGATAGTTAGATATAAAGAGGAAAATAAGTAAAATACACACGTATTGCAGAGATTTTTACAGCAAAATTCAAAAAAAAAAGAAAGAACAATTAAGAACATTATCGATGAAAGAATTAAAATCATCAAATTAGTTACCGAATGATATGGAAAAAAATTTAGAAAGTCTGCCTTGAAATTTGATCCTGTTGATAAAAGTCTTTCATTCTGAATCGAACGGACTAGAGTTAAAAAATATGATTTTTAACGATGATATTATGATAAAGAATGCATTTAGAATAGAATAAGAAAAGAATATTCTGGTTGGCTTGGAAAATTTAAAAAAAGGAATAATTTATCACTAAAAAAAATGTTTGTTAAGGAAAGACAGTAAAAATAGATCCTGTGGAGAAAAACATTGCAGTCATAATACTACCATTTAAGTCAATAAAATTCCTTTTTAGGAGCCAAAAAGTGCAATTCGAACACTATCAAGGTATTTAGATGAGGATGAGAACTTAAATATTGAAGCTAAAGCAATAAGAAAAAAAGTCGATTATAAGATCAAGAAACGTGGTAAGGAGATGAAAGGTATGTTAAAGTTCCTTATTAAAAAGTAAAATTAAAAATTCTATACTTTTCGTTTTTCTATACTTTTCGTTTTTCTATAATTTACGTTTTTTTTTACGAAATAAAAAAACGATAAGGAAAGAGGTTTTACTGTAGTTATATTTCTAAGTATTTGACTTTTTGATCTGGATGTTTATATTAGTTTTTTAATCTTGTAATTAGATTCTTAAATTATTTTCATTTCTGTTTAATTCAAAATCCTTTGATCTATTTTTTTGGAAAACTATAAGTTAGGAGTCTTTTTAGTTTACATTTAGTATTTTCTCACAAAGATCAAACTTGTACTTGTTTTAAGTCATTAATCACATCACACTAACTAAACTTTATTTGGTAGATTGAAGTACTTGAAAGGTAGTAATGTCTTGTAGGGGGCAATGGTTTTTTATTGTAAGATTTACTTTCACTCTATTCTGATAAAAATGTGCTTACATCCCCAAGTACATTTCGTTGGGGTTATCAGACTATTCTTTCATTAAACGAATTTTTTTATAAGTTCATTTTAACTGTAAATTCTGATACATCTGTGTTAACGTTGCAGTTGTTTTAGTTTTTTTGAATTTTAAGTTAATCTCTAAGTTTCTGTTTCACTGGCTTTTTTAAATTTTATAGTTTGATTGGCCATTCTTGTCTTGTTATCTTTGTATCTGGGTTATAAATATTATTATAGGTTCTATTTACTTAAAGTCAATTTTTTTAGCATATAAATACTAGAACTACAATTGCTATTACTGTGATACTTTTTAATGTGTAAATCACATTATTTTTTATTAACAAATTTTTATGGGGAATATTTTTTTCTCGATTAATTCTTTTAGTCAAACTAATTAGAGTGATATAACATCTGTAATACATTCGTATATTTTCTGTACATCGTTATTATTTGTTGTTGTATTCCATTATTGTATGTTTGTGGTGTTAGTATAAAAACTTTCTTAAACTATTCTGTTTCCTTCCTCTTCTATAAACATAGTGTGTATCCTATTTTTAGATTTCTTCTTATAATCTCATAATGATATGTTCTATATTTCGAGATCTGTCTGTTTCTCTCTCTAATATCAAGGAATTTGTGTTGTTATTCTTTGAGTGTGCAAAACTTAAAGAAATTTTATGAAATTTACTATAAAGTTTCAAGATTTTATAATTCATAATAATATTTCTTTATTGTTTGGGAATTAGTTATATAATCTAGTCTTATTTTACTTTAAATGCATACCGAATCCCTTTCATCTATCTATTGAAATCAATACTATCTTTTTCGAGTACGTCATTAAAAAAAGGAACATTATACGTGAATCTTAAACCGGTAACTTTTTCATCAGAAGAGAATATAGTAGCTATCCGTAATTCATTAGATTTTGATTACTCATATCAGACGAACAGTCTTTCAATAAAACTTATACAGTATTTTCAAACTTTATTTAATAATTTTACTTTGCCATTAACAGAGTGTGATAATTTATCAATATTTTCAAAAATTTTGATTTTTAACGGCACATTTTAGTTTTTTCTGAAAAATTCGATGCATTCTCAATTTACTGCATAAATTTCAATCTTTTGACTTTTTTTTCATGATATTGAAGAAAATTCCGTAAATTTACATTGTTTTTCAAATTTGAAAATTCTAATGTAGAGAAAAATCAAACATTTAAAATTAAAATCTTTTATAATTTCCGTCAAAAAAACTCCCATGAAAAACAATCATATTCCAGTAAATCCGTCACAGTCGAATTAAGTAATCTCTAAATAACATTGATGAATACATTCCATTAGTACATTTTACATTTTGGGACCGCTGATCTTGCAAAATTTTTCGATTTTGAGAATATATGCTCATTCGGTTTCAAAAATTGTGAATAGGTCGCTTTCAAAAAGTTAAATGATTTAATAATTTGTATTGTCAAGGTTTAGATAATTTAATAGTTATGACTGTGACGGATTCTTATGAAATACTATTAGTTTACTTACGAAGGGTTTAGACAGAAAAATCATAAGAGAAGGAAATATTCAGGGTTCCAATTTTTTTTTCAAAGAATTTTGAATTTTGAAAACAGTAAAAAATTTGTGACATTAGCATTAGGTTCAATATTTTCATAAATTTTTCAAAAAAAAAATCGCGAAAAACTATTAAAACTTGGGAAATAAAATGGAAATACATAAAATTTTCAAGGAAAATTCGAATATGTTGAAATGTTTTTAAATTTTTTAAAAAGGTTTGAAAAAATTGTAATTATTTCACTGTGAGACCTATGTCGAAAAACAATAAAAAAAAGTTGAATAACGTTGTAAAACCTGTATCTAATGATAAAAATCGACAAGTCTCTTTCGTAGTTCAAGATCACTAGATGAAATAAATGAGTATTAAAAGACTTAAGGGTGTTTACATTACTTTATTAGTTGTATTTTAATTTTGTTTTTTTGCGGACATGGTATTTCCTGATAAAAATGAATATTTATGTAAATTATCAAAAAATTGAAACCAAGTAAAATGTACGTAGTCTGTGCTAACTTTATGTTTTGAACTGTCACGCGACACAACTGTTATTTAATAATGTGATTATGTTACAAAAATACGATATAAAATTGATTAAGAAAATTTTAAGAATTGAAAAGATATAATTATTGAAAAAATTAGAAAATAAAGGTCTTTTGAATAAATATTCAAAAAAAACTATAGATTTTGTTGAGATTTACCGCAAAAATTATAAATTTATGATTAAAATCCAAAAAATATTAAATTAATTTACTTACAATTTTGAATTAGGTTTCTAAATTACCACATATAAGGTGGTATATTTACTGTGTTGAATTATATTTAAAATAGGAATTTTCTTTGGAAAATTTTCTTAAATACTTAAATAATATTAAAAATGAGATAAATTCCAATTTAAACAAAAAAGAATAAAATCTATTATAAAAGACTATCTGAACAAGAGAAGTAATGAATTTCTTTAAGTTTCTATATATTTATACAAATGTTGTTGAATGCTTCAGTCACGCAACCCATTTTTAGAAATGTTTTTAGTCGTTGTTGAAAGGATCAAGAATATCATACAGGTACCGGAGACTATTCGAAAACTTTTTTTGGTTGAAATCTAGACAACACGACAAGAACCATAAAGATGAAACGATCGAATACAAATATTCATACAATTTAACAAATGTAATTAATATTTAAAGATTGAATTATTCCTATCTTAGATAAATGTTTACTTTTTTATGAACTTATATGTTAAAAATTCATATATATATATAGTGATCGGAAAAAAAGTAAAAAAATATTCAAAATCAAGACAAAATAAAAATAATTTTTTTATTGATAATTCAAAAATTTTTTTTGGGGAAGAGTCAATCTTCATGATGTTTAATCTAAGAATTAAAAAGAAATTAGAGATAGTAGAAACAAAATAATTTTTTTTTCTATTATTAGTGATACATCCAAAACTTCTATGAATTCTTATTTAATTTTCTTTTGTGTTTTTACATCATTAATTCTTATTTGACTTTCGATATTTAGGCTAAGTAGGCAACTTACTACAGCAACATGCCGTGGATATGCCTAATTAACATTCCATTTTTAATCAATTCTACCGACTTTTGAGTTATTTCTCATTCCCGTATTTTTAAAAAATCGAGACAAAAATAGCCTTTGTCTAGATTTTAAGCTATTCAAAACAAAAAAAATTATACACATTCTCGACCATGTAGTGTTTTTACCGAATTATTTTAGTAGATTATAGGTCAAAATTAAAAAAAATATATTGTCTTGTTTTTGTGATATCGAGTAAATAGTTTTAGAAATATCAAATAACATGTATAGTTGTCTACAAAAGTATTTATGAAAGCTGAAAAATAGAATTAAACATTATAATGTAGGTTAATATAGAGAATATAATATAATATTTAAAATAGTAATGTAAGGAAAAACCTAATAATCAAGACAATTGTCTCGATTTTTTCACGTTTTTCAACCCATGCTATATATTATCTCGATTTTATTTCCTAGACAAATGAATATTATTCCACTTAGTTTGATTTATCTCCGTATGATTTTATATATTTACATATATTGTTTGGTTTGATAGTAAAATGAAAATATAAGATATCTTATTATTATTTTTTTTACTTATGAAGATTGAAATATAAATTACAAAAATATATAATTTATTTAATACTTTTAAAAATAATATTCGATCATTATATTTATAAAATTTCCAAATATTTTTTTCAATTGTGATTTAAAAATTTTCTTATTCGTTAATTGATCACATTCGAAAATTTTATTTTATATTATCTTAATATTTTTTCACAAAAATTTCATCATCTCATCTACTTTTCTGGTCTATTATTGATAATTTTTTATATTTACTATAAGAATCCACACTCCTTCTGAGGTTGTTTATATATTGTGATTTCAGAAAGAAAAATAAGATAAAGATTTTTAATTTTTGATTTTATAAAAAAATCAGCAATATATTTTTACCATGAAAACTGTGAATATGTTTAGTAATTTCAAGAAATATTTTATTTAATATGAATGATTTATATTTAAAAAAAGCTTTGATTCATATCTCGTAGGTTGTTAGGTTTTTTTTAACACTTTTTATTCTTCTCGACTTGTTCAAATTTCCTTGCAAAAAAAAAAAGTTTCAGGTAAGTTCCAAACAATTAGCCGCACGGGTAGTTGTGTAGTCTAATTCATAGGTTTTTGTTCTATTCACAACATGACATATACATCAAAACCGGGAAATTTCTAATATAACTTTTCGATCAATTGATTTAATTTTGAAGATATATTGTATTTTATATTTGTAAAATCTATATAAATTTGATTAAATTCTGCCACGATTTTTTCCAGTAAATTTTCAACTAAGAATTAGAGTTGTGAAAGAATTAAAAATAATAAATTTGGTACAATCTTGTTGAAAATCATGTTCGTTTTTATGAAAAAATTATCACAAAAACTAAAAATTTTGATTATAAATACTTCATAAAGTACATTTAATCAAGCATATTTATCAAAATTGGATCGTCTATCAAGATGTATTTGCATATATTTGATACAAAAATCACTTAACATTTAACATTTTATTAGCCACGAAACTAAAAATAAAAAAATAGTAATCTTTAGAGATTTTGATGTATTCAGGCATATGGATAGCAGATTTCTGAAATCTAAATATGGTATAAATATATTTTTATTTAAATCTTTGGAATATAATTCGCTCAAAGTGGCTGTAAATTTACTAAAACTTAATCTATAATATTAATTTTTTTGAATTAAAATAATATTATTTGGAGTGCATCACATATCTTTGGAATTTTCTGTGAAAAATAGCGAAATGATATTTTTTACCTTAAATTTTATTGTCACCACGTTTGATTTTTTTCATAAAAGATATTCTCCAGACTTAGAAAATCAATTATGCTTCACTCGTCAATGTCGAATCGTGTGCCTATAAGGTGATCAATATATTTATTTAATGCGTTAAGAATTTTTTTAAGGATTTATATTTTTGATACAATTAATCGAGTTGGAAGGATTGTTGTAGAAGTTTCAAGTATATATGATTATCTATTTGTAAAAAGCTTTATTTATACGATTCAATAATGAGATTATATTTATGGTACGTTAAACCTTATCTACAATAGTCACAAATTACTTATGTGATGTTTTCATTGTAAAAACATATATATATCAATGTTTATGAAATTGGGGGTAGCTGGATATTTATTAGAGTTATTCCTTGAATTCTTTGTCGTGACATCAGCATAATCTGTTGCACAAATATTGATTTCAAATTTTTCAGACAAAAAATTTTCTCAAAAGTTTTCGTAAACCCTCAAAAATATATTTTTTAAGAAAAATATGAGCACTTAAGTGTGCTTATATGAGTTTAAAAATGCATATATGCTGACAAAAATTTTTATAATGGGTTTTTTTATTAAATTTATTACTCTATAAAAGATGGAAATTTTCTTTATTCCAATATAATAGATATAAATTGTTTTATATCAATTTTTAAAAGTTTAATAATGTATAATATCGAATTTTTTATGAAAAAGTTGCGAATCACTTAAAAATACAATAAGAAAATTACAATTTTATGAAAGAATAAAACATCTTTTAATATTAAATTAAAAGTATGGTGCGTAATATTGATGAAATTATGAGTGAATATGAGTTTTTTGATTTATTATGCTATTTTTTTGTGACTACAGATTTTTTAAAAAATAATCTATTAGGTTTATCGTCAAAAAAATACTGTTTAAACTCATATCAAGAAAAGAGTTGCTTTTTATGCAATATTATAAATGAATTGATGTGTAAATTTAATTTTATATGTTTTTTCGATATAATAATTTTTCAAAAAAAATTATTATTTTGTTTAAAACTAAAAAACATATTAAATAAATTTTATCTGTATATATGCATTTTTTGAATCTAATAAGCACAATCAAATAAAAATATTTGGGATAAATGGTATATATACCCCCCCTTATGGGGGTTAAAAATAAAAATTGACCACTGAATTATCATCAATTTGGTCTCATAATATCTGAACTACTCACTTTTTTCTCTCTTTCATGTTTTTTATGATTTTTTTGAAAATTTGAACTTTTTCTAAAAAAATATTTTGACAAAAAAACATTTTAAATTATATTTTAATGCATGTTTGATGTTTAAACAAGTCGCGATGACTCAAATATGTACAAAAATTGTATTTTTTCATCATAAAATCGAGATATATTTTTTTTCAAATTTTTCTTGCGTAATATATGACGTCACCAAAAAAATATCATAAAATCTAAAATTATGTGTGTTTTGTACATAAAAAACACTGATAAATGCATATAATTGATTTTCAGCATTTTAATTTATTATAATAATTACTTATATTATTGTTGAATTTTAGCATAATTTTTAAGTTTTTTATTGTATTTTTATCACTTAAAAAAAAATTTTACTATTATTTAACGTATTTTTATCCTCTATTAGATGTATATTGACAGAAATTTGTATTTTTAGATATATTTTAATTGTTTTTTCAAATTTTAAAATTTTTTATAAATATAAAAATTGTATGAAAAACACCATCAAGAAAAATTTTTGTGAGTACTTTAACAACTATTGAGCTCTAAGAAGCATTTTTCAGTGGTCAATTTTTATTTTTAACCCCCATAAGGGGGGGGGTATATATACCATTTATCCCAAATATTTCTTATAAGTATTTTATCAGCAGGCCCTCTGTAACTTTTTCAAAAAATTCTCTTAATAAGTTGACTTTCCGTTAAATTATTGCGTCTATAGATATTAGAATTTTTACATGCATTTTAGTTTTTTTAATATTATAGATTTCAATTTGATTCATGAATATTACTTAAATTTTTTTTGTCTTTGGTTAGTTGTAGACTCTCTTTTGTGTAATTGTAGGGATGTTTATTTAAAGAGATATACATGATATCATAGTTCATATCTCATTATAATTGATCATAAAAACCTTATAGACGATCACGGTTTTCAAAAATATAAGGATTGAGAATTTTAAATATAGGTAATAATGAGTTTAGGTTGTCTCAGATTGGAAATATAGATATAAAAAGTATCTAAACTGTTGTGTCAAACTTCAAATATCAGAATGAAAAATTTTAAAATTTATATTTAGTTCTCCAGCCTAATAACTATAATGTTGATTTATAAAATATTTTTTATACGTAAAAATCAACAAAAAATAACATATACTTACTTTTGGTATCTAAAGAGGAAGTGATGTCAAAAATTTACTTTTTTAACTTTTTTCTGAGTTTGTAAGAATTCCACCTGAACTTATTATATTTTATCTGAATAATTTCATAAATGGTTCGTTGGATAAAATACTCATAGAAATTGAAACCAAATTTTCACTATAATAATACATCTTAGTCGGATATTGATTATTCTTGAACGAAAAGAAGTTTGTATATGGAAATATTTTTCAAAAATTTTAATAAAAAAAGCCCAAAAATTTTCAAGATAACCATTGATGAATTAATTTTTCAATAAATGTTTTTACCTATATTTTTTATTGGAGAATTAAAAACTTTTAATGGAATTATTGATTATATATATTTCATATGAACTGAATTAAGAAAGAATATATATTACAATGATTTCAATTTATGTGACTTCTACTTTTATTAGAATGTTTTGCAGATATTTTCTGAAAGCTCAAAGAATGGAAATAATCTTTATAAGTGAGTAATTGGAATGTGTTACATGCTTACGTATATAAATATTTCATGAAATTTTTTTCAAATAAAATTGTGAATAAGGAATAAATCTCTTTTCTTTTTTGCATTTACAAATATGGGCTAAAAATACGTGGTTTTTTAAAAAATTTAAAAAAATATACTGAAAATCTTAAATTTTTCTAGAGGTAGCTAGTGCTTTTTTCTCAACAGATAAGAGAAAACTTTAGAGAGTTTGAAATCTATTTGAGTTTCCACTCAATCAAGTTATATCTATTACTAAAAATAAAAAAGTCTATATCTGTCTTTGTGCTTAAAAAGTATTTTTATTTGACCTTTATCTAGAAATATAAATTTAGTTATTTAATTATTTTATGGAGTGATCATTTCGCATGAATATTTCAATATAATATTATTTAATGTCAACAATTTTTATTGAATAAAATATGGAAAGCAAAAAAAAGAATCCAGATATGAGATTTAAGTTTTATGTAAACATATTCTATCAATTTTGAAACTTCAGCAACAACTTTTGAAGTTTCAAAAACATTCAGGTAGAATTGAATATGGTATTTTTAGTGGGCCTGTAATTTGTTCTCTTTTTGTTTATTCTATATGCCACACATGATAAATATTAGAATAAATTAAAACATTTAAACTAATGAAATACTTAATACATAACACCGTATATACGACTACATTTAGTATTCAAAATATAAATCATTGTGATCAAATAAATCACATATATATAATTTTTATTTTGATAATCCATGAAAAGTGTACATATTCAGGAAGTTAACAAAATATATCAAGAAATATGCAAAAAGACGATAGTAGTGGTATTTTTGATAGTTTCATTTTCCCATAGTGCATTTCATATCGCTGAAAAAAGTCAAAACTGTCATTGTTGTGTTTTCAGACAAAGTGGTTTATTGCTTATGTGTTCAACATTCGTTTACTTCTTATTTTCTGCTGTCTATGAAGACAATATACCAAAAATACGGCTAGTGTGGCTTTACATGTTATTCATGATTTCTACAACCATCATAAATTTTAAAACTAGAAATCAAAAAGAAAGAGTTGTGGAATTTGTACTTTCAATTTTTTTCATAATATTTTACTTAATCATACGTAACCCACTGAAAAATTTGCTAGAAGTGTACAAGAACACTTATCATTCTAAAATTGGTGTTTCGAAAGAACTTTTGAGTAAGTTTTTGAAAAATTAGTCATATATCAAACTCGCAAACATTTATTCGCGATGGCAGATATACAATTCTTTTCATTCGCTTCCGTAATTTTGTCTTCAGGGTTCAAAACACCTTTTAGCAATTTATACCTAATTTTAGTAATTTTTAGTAATGTACTAGGTTATATGCTTCTTAAGCTCACTGAAGATCACGAGAATGTTACTTTAAGAAAATTTGCCATTTTTTTGTATGCATTTAGATCTTTTTATGTACCATATGTATTTTTAATATACCCTAAAATCATCATATGCGGGGGAATGTATGTTTTTTTTAAATTAGTATTTTTTCTATATACTTAATGTGTATACGGTTTGTCGATTTTTACATTACATACTATGCCTTAATAGATTTGAGTAATTTTAATTGAAAAATAGCTTTGGAATATGGTTTAAAGGATCTGAATTTTCATTGAAGTTTGAGAAATTTTTTTTCTTATGATATTTTTTCATGAAAACGATTATATACAAAACTTCAAAGAAATATGAATTGTGATAAAAAACAAACCTATTGGAAATTTCCTATGTGAATTTAATATTTTTAAAAAAATTCAATTGAAAATTTCTAAGAAATTTTCTTTTCAATTAAAGCGTTATTTTTTATATTAGAGAAGAATTTCAAAGAATTTTTTTCAAAAATTCAGTTATGATTTTTGTTTTGAATTTCCAAACTAAGGATGTATAAATTTAATAATGTATGTTATATTTTTAAAACAATCTGTTTATAAAATTATCAGTTATTTTTGATAAATATGTACAAGTAAAACACTCTCGATAAAAAATTATTCATTGAAATATTCTATTCAATTATTTGAAGACAACTTTTTCTCAAAAAATATTGCAAACATTCAAAATAAATGTATTGTTATCTCAATTAAATTCTCCTCAAATTTCTCAGTAGTTAGTTTATATAGTTGAATTAAAGTTGATAGTATAATATAATTATTATCTTATTTTGATCTTATGTATACTCTCAAAAGCGGCTTATAGTAATTTGCGGAATCTCATTCCGCCTTTTAATTTGCGGAATCTCATTCCGCCGTTTACTAATCTGCGG
>JAUJPO010131652.1:0-20867 GCA_032270745.1 Tiaropsis multicirrata | reverse complement strand
TCAGTTCTTCCGAAAGTCTTAGTATAGAGTTATGGACATCTCTATTTTTTGTAGTTTTTAAGGGGTATCTACTGGTACTTGAGAATAAAAAAGGACATGAAAATACCTCCTTTAAAATGTTTTGATCGGGGGAGTATGTCAGTTGTTAATATAAAACACTCAATTAAAAGGTACGGTGGCCCTCAGATGTCACTGTTTCGTCACAAATCGTAGTGTTTCATCACATAAGCTCAGTGTTTCATCACAAACATTTGGTGTTTCATCACACATTTTAGTGTTTATAATCATACATTTTAGTGTTTCATCACAACATTTCAGTGTTTCATCACACATTTTAGTGTTTAATCATACATTTTAGTGTTTCATCACAACATTTCAGTGTTTCATCACAACATTATAGTGTTTTATAACAACATTTCGGTGTTTCATCACAAAATTTCGCAGTGTTTCATCCCAACATTTTGAGTGTTTTATTATTTTTATTTTTATGATGAAACTAACTAAAAAGAAATCGTCACATTCCCACCATGGATGTTCCCACCGATTCCTCGATAAAGCTACCAACAATCAGGTTGATCTACAGTTGTTTACCAAGGAAAAAATTTATCGACGCATGTCTCTCGGCACATAACAGCACCGTACCTCTTTTTGCCCAAGTACATCTGGGCTTTGGTCTCCAAGCGTTGCCAGCTCTATTCTAAGCTTTACTTAAGATCTTTTTTTAACTGTCTATTTCAACATTTAGCAATATTTCGGCTATTCAAACGTCAAAAATCACCGTAAACCCTTAGGGCTAGAGGCTCTAGTAATTGTCAGATTTCGATTAAATTAGGCACACTTGTTCATTAGGTGAATAATCCAAAAATGGCCATTAATGATGGTTTATACCCGTTTTGATATTATATTAGGCCCCTAGCAGTTCGTTTTTTTACGACCTTTTTAGTAAGGTTATATTAGTACAAATATCACAACAACGGACAGGTTTCTACAGCCTATGCTCTAGATACGGTGGATTACCACAGGCTAGTCCGATTAGCAAGCTTGACTCCGAAGCTTTGTAAAAGTTTCACTGATTTCAAGAAAATCAATTTACGTGGATTAGGAAGAAAAAGAAACGCGCGAATGCGGGAATTTTGGGACTGACAGGGGTCTACGTTTCCTATTTCCAGCATTCGAGCTTATTTTTCAAATAAAAAATGGACTCAGGCAAGTTACGGCCTGTGAAAAAAAGAGCTAATTTACCGTAACTTTTTCCCACCAATGGCAACCTCTAATCAGTCTTCCGATTTTTTTTAAAAGAAATTCTTCATATTTTTCAAAAAGGCCTGGGCCATAATTTCTGAAGAGCCATTTCCAAGAAAATTGGAAAAAACTGTTTTTGCTGACATCAGCAAAAATTTCAAATCTTAATAACTCTACAAGTATTTATAAAGATCAAGAATGTTAGGCGAATGTTAGGGGTAATACTAAAACACACTACCAGCCACAACCAGCCACAACCAGCCACAACCAGCCAGAAAAAGTCACAACCAGCCACAACCAGCCAGAAAAGGACACAACCAGCCACAACCAGCCAGAAAAAGGCACAACCAGCCACATTTCCAGCTGATTTCTGCTGATGTAATCAAAAAAAAATTTTATTTAGACAAAAGACATTTTGTACCCCTAACTTTCTGCCGAATTTGACTGGATCTTGATAAATACTTGCAGAGTTATTAAGATTTTAAATTTTTGCTTCCAATTTTCTTGGAAATGGCTCTTCAAAAAATGATGGCCCAGGCATTTTGAAAGAATATGGAATATTTGCTACCTTTTAAAAAAAATCGGAAGGCTGATTAGAGGTTGCTATTGGTGGGAAAATGTTACGGTAAATTAGCTCATTTTTGCACAGGCCGTAACTTGCCCGAGGACGGCTGGTATTTTGGTCTGTTGCTCTGTCATAGCCAAGTATCAATGAACGTTGGCTGATTCTCTGAAATACCAGGAAAAGAACATTTTTTCTAAAGTTTCATTATAAAACTTTTTGGAATGAAATACTGAAATGTTGTGATGAAACACTGAAATGTTGTGATGAAACACTGAAATGTTGTGCTGAAAGACTGAAATTTTGTGATGAAACAGTGACATCTCAGGGCCATCGTAAAAAGGACATACAAATACCTCAAATGATGAAAAAGAAAGAGAAAATTTACAAACAAAAACAAATTATAATTTTTTTTTATCTTTAAAATGATAGCTTTAAAATAAAATATTTAAAACACTCTTGTCAAAATATGCAAAACAATCATAGGCCTCGTTCTTTTAACGTCGAAACAACGTCGTCCAACAACGTCAGAACGTTATTTAGACGTTGAAATTTTTTTTTTGGAATAACGTTGTGTACTAGGTTGGGAGGATGTTTTCTTAAAACTCAAGAGACATTCTGTGAGCATTCTCAGTTATGAAATTGTCATTTTCACAAACCAAATTGATGTATAAAATGTATGTATAATCACAACAATAAAATTAGTTTGGAAACGATATACCAAAAGTTTTTAAAATTTGTAAATTTTGCAAAACACTCTCTGGATCAGTAGCGCATGTTTGTTTGGAACTAAAAAAAAAAGTTAAACTTAATTCTTTATTATTAAAAAAAAGAGATTAAATTAAAAATAATGAAAAACTTAACTATCTAATTATAGAATAATCATACTTAAATATAAAAATATAAAACTAATCGGACAAAAAATTGTTTAAAAACTTATGTTACTAATCATTATCGTTATACTTCATGCCAAAAGCTCATCTTCAATTCATCTTCATTTTGTGTTCACTAAAAAAAGGAAGATGATCAACTTTTCATTAACTTTACTTTTTACTAGTCAATTTTGTCATATTATAATAAACCCACTATAATACACGTTTTTTTTATAAAAACATTATATTTCAAAGAAGCCTTCTAATGTTCTTAGCTGTTAACGTTTCAAGCATTAAAATGTTCTTAATTTAGTCTTTTACATATGTGTTCACCATCAAAAATGAAAAAATCTTTTTATTTCTTGATTTTCCAAAACCTCTAAATGTTCTTATGTTCTTATAAACTTTGTTCTTATAAACTTTGTTCTTATAAAAAACATGTAAAGCACACAGAACATCATTTGGACGTTCGAGTATTCTTGTTTTGTTCAAATTATTTCATTTAAAAATTTGTAAAGTAAAAACATTGTGGCATCGACACATTGAAGTAGAACGGGACCAACAATTTATTTTTATTTTATCGATATATTTCAACAATTAATATTATCATCATCAGGTTATTAAAATCTAAAATCAATAAAAATCAGTTTAAAACCAGATTTAATTTTTATTTATTATTTTTCGTTGGATTTCTCAATTTTGCCAAATTGAATGTGATTTTTTATTTTTTGTATTTTTAATTAGAGAACAAAAAAAAAGTTATTAACTCACCTAAAGTGGCCCTGTCTGATACGGTTCTCTGCATTATCCAAATCTTTTTCGATAGCCTCGAGTTCTCGATAGAATCGATTGTATTTATTATCTCGATTCATAACTGTAAAACACAAAAAATAGTGAAAATATTTGTTTAAAAGAACATTTTTTCCACTAGGAATCAAAATACACGTTTTTTTACCGTTAAAATGTCAATGGCGGATAAATCGGTTATGCAGTAGGGTGAAAAAGCGTCGATGGAGCATTTCTCTCTTTTAAAGATAAAATGGTTTAAAGAGAATAGATAGAAGGTAATATTTGTTGTTGGGTTAAAACCAATTTAACGAAAAGACACCCGTGTCTTTGACCCACTGATATCCGCCCCACTTGCCACCTCAGTGGAAACACCACACGAAAAAGGTCCGTTTTTTCGCCCCAATAGAGAAAATGCTCACCCCAGTAGAAAATCGTATATTCTCTCTGACCCTATTAGTAAAACGAGAAAGAATTAAGGCCGGGCAAAACCAGTCCGACATTTCGTGAAACATTTTTTTCCCGTGTTGTGGGACTATTTTTAAAAATATTCGAACGATATGAAGAGTTTTTTAAATCCAACATGAAAATTCTGCTTACTTAGATAGAATTATTTTGATCTTGCCGAAAATTTTGGATGAAATGTTTAACGGCAATCAAACTTCATCCAACATCGTCTAACACGATTTTTACCGAAATTTTTTCAAAATTTTGAAGTGACTCAAACCAGTCCAACTTTTCATTCAACATCACAACAATCGCATGTTGGATGTTGGGCTGGTTTGCCCCGGCCTTTACACAAAGAGTCACCTCACTGAAAGTATGATGAAAATACGACGAAACCCACCTAGGACAAAAAACATTCACGCAACCCAGCGAATTTGAAAGATTTGACTTTCACCCCATTATACTTTTGGTACCCACTTCGTGGCGTAGACAGGGGATCACGCAAAATATGTGTTGAAGAGCATATATTGGTTGATTATATTATATTATGGGTTGATTGATTAATTTTTCTACGAAAATTGAAATTTATTGATATTTTGAATCCGATAAAAGATCGCTGTGCACATATTTTGCGCCATCTTTGCTGGCTACGCTACTTCGGCACAGAGACAAAGAGGTGTAAAAAGCAAACACTTACATTTAAAAGATGAATCACGCCGGGCAGCTGTACAGGTTTCAGCGCATTTTTTGTTGTCAACGTATACACCGGCTATGTCTAAAGTATCAGTAGACGCTGCGTGTAAGTAATGTTGAACCTGAAAAAATAAAAAACAAAAGATTTGATGTTGTCATTTTCTTACAAAAAGATTCCAATTTGTGTTATCCGTTATTTACAATCAAGCTCAACATCAGTAGGCACGGAACGTTGTTTTAACGTCCAGACAACTTTGTTTCAACATCAGAACGTTATTTGGATGTTGAAACAATGTTGGAATAACGTTGTGAATTTGCGGAGAAGCTCAAAAGGTCTGTAGACTTTTAGAAACGGTGCTCCTTCCTTCAAAGTTGATGTAAATAAGCTATTGCCTGCTATTGTTACCAGATGCCAACAGACCACTTTCGAAACCATTGAGTGGGGTTAAGAGGGCTGTTATACTGTGTTTTGCTGATTTCTGCTGTTTTAAACTAGTTGCAAACATGTGACTTTTTAGGGGTTTTTCTTTCGTAGGAAAGATTACGTAATGGACAATAAGAACTGGATATAAGAATGATGGTTTACAGAAAAGTTCTTAAGTTCTTTAGTCACCACTGTATTTCACGCAGGTAAACACACAACGTTATTCCGGTGTTGTTTTGACGTCCGCAAACAACAATCTGCGCCTACTGGCTTTTCAAAACCTTTTCTCATTTTGTTTATGAAATTAAAAAAGTTGAAAAGGAATTTCAGGCAAAAAAAAAAGCAACGGGACATTTTTTGCTGGAAGGTAAATGGTTTTAAGCTATATGACCAAAAAAGGGAGGTCGTTAAAATGTTTTTTTCGGACCTACATTGTACACCAAACATCCTCTAAAGATTAAAGAATGACGAATTCCAGCAGACACGTGTTATTCCAACGTTATTGTTTCAACGTTCTGGCTTTGAAACAACGTTCCGTGCCTGCTTGGATTAAACACGAGCGAGTATAACTTACATTGAACTCGTCACAATACCCTGGAACATCCATATTAAGTTCGACCCATTGTGATGCTGGCAAACTGTCGTACGCCCAATGAACTGAATATGTACCATAGTTGTGTTGGAAACGCTGGATAACCACAGTGTCTGTATTATCGCTGCTGGTGACGGTTGATTGACGTCGAACCAATGATCTATAGTATAGAACAAATAATAAGCGTACAGAATTTGTTGCAATTCATCTTCCCTGCTTTCATAATCTGTCTGGTATTTAACGTAAAGAAAGATCTGTTCATTGCTTTTTTGCCGCACATTTTCGATACTATCGATAATGTTCACCTGCATTCTGTAGTGCATTTACCAATTTGTTAAGTTGACAAAATGTACTTTAAAAGTTAATTTTTTTTAAAAGAGAGTGACAGGTTAAAATAGTATAATGTCTACAAAAAAATGATTACCCAGGAAAAGTTTTTGCAATAGATGGGTATACATTCGAGTAAAAATAATTTTTCAGAATAAGCCCCATACGTCACAATTTCATTTCGAAAAAAACACCTGCATTCTGTGGGCCAGCGACTGTACTTTGTTCTTATGAAAAACAATTAAATGATAATTACCTAACACAGTAATTCTGTCTTGCACATTTCACAAAATAGTCACCATTCCCCCAGTTTATGTCACATGTGCATGACAAAGCTGCTGTCACTGCTGCACGAGGGGCAACTGCTGAGACAAGACTTCCTTCGGATGTCGAAAGTCGCAAATAAGTTGCTAAGGGATAAAAAAATAAGCCAAGTAAAAACACAACGTTATTCCAACGTTGTTTCAACGTCAATACAACGCTCTGACGTTGAACCGACGTTGTTTTGACGTTAAAACAACGTTCTGTGTCTGCTGGAAAAGGACGGCGCATACCCAGAAAGGCACATGACGTTTTCTCAACGTTCTTGCGACGTCCAAATAACGTTTTGACGTTGAAAAAACGTTCTGTGTCTGGGTGGGTACAGACCATCTTGGAAAAATATGATCGTTAAAGGAACCAACAACATAGGTGGGCGTGGGCGTGGGCGGATACAGAAGGTACTCAGAGATTTTGACGGCGAAGAGTATTGACTGGAGAGTATTTTGAGAACCTTCTGTATCCGCCACTAAATAATTTGAAGATATACTTACATTGTCCTGCGGGTGCTCCTGTTGGAGCTGTGGTTGCGCTTGGTGTTACTGTTGTGGTAATTGTGGCTGTAAAATAGGTAAGGACGTTTATTTAGAATTAGAATATCATTTATAAGCACAAGTTTGTTGTAGTGCCGTGAAACTCTGACTTTGAAGAAAAAATCGTCTTCACTTTTTTTTAAATATTTAGCTCTATTCAAAAATAGGCTTTTACCCCTGTTGAGGATATAGGATTTCCAGGGGGGTCCCAAATTTTCAATATCCTAGAGTATCCAGGGGGTAAGAACCTGAAGACCAAGGATATCCAGGGGGTGAGGGTTCAAAATTTTCAATATCCTAGGATATCCAGAGGGTAAGAATTTAAGGACAAAGGATATTGAGCACTACGATCGGACGAGAAGACTCATAAGCACATACAGTATTATAAGGTTTTGTACAACAAATTGGCAATAAAAATCGATTGAAAGTGTTATCAAATATCTCGTTTTAATAAAAAAAGGTGCACTGAAAAATATTGTTATCTCCATTTGTTGGGCTTGAGAGGATAGCGCAAACCGGTCAACATGTTGACCAACTTGCAGTCAACATGCGATTTATGGTGGAAATGTCGACTTGGCGCTCACTGCAAACCGGCCAACATTTTTGGTCAGTGGATGTTGGTCGAAATGTTGGCTAACATGTTGATCAACATTTTCAGTGGATGTTGGTCGAAATGTTGGTTAACATGTTGGCCAGTTTACGGAGGCCTTTAGTTTGTTTTGAAGTTACTCATACACAGGCTGAATTTATACTGGAGTTTCTAAACTTGTAATCGATGTTCCCTCTCGTAACGAACCTCCTGACGGAACATATCGGTTAGATCTAGGAAAGATCGATTGGGTTTTATAAAAGAAATCGTGAAATTCATTTTGACTCTTTGTTTTGTGTATGCTCCGAATCGTTGTTGATAAAAGATTTCGATAACTCTAATTACAAGTTTAGAAGCTTCAGTGTAAAGTCACCTACAGCCTTTTTGAAGACAGATAAAGTCTACTTCAAATCTTCAACTGATTTGGAAGTAGATGGGTCTCATTGGCTTGAATTTTCTTAAGATGCTCTGGTTGGCTGAAATCGCATATTGTTTTTGTGAGCGAGTTGAAATTCGACGAATTTGATTGGTTTAATTAACTGTCATTTTCGGTGTGGAATTCAAACTGCGCAATGTTACCATACTAATTTTCTCTCATATGAGCTTTTGAAATGGGTAAAAGTTAGTATGGGTTCAGACTAGTAAGGTAACTATGAAGTATGGTAAACTTACAACAAGTGTTACAGGTCGATGGACAATTAGTTTTGGCGACGGAAAAAGTACAAAAGTTAGCAATTGAATTGACGAGATAACAAATTTTTCCAATGTCTTGGCATGCTCCTGTTGGTGCAATGGTGGTTGTTGTGACTCCCGGTGCTGCAGTCGTTGTTGTTGTAGCGGTCGTTGTTGTTGTGGGCGTCGTAGTCGTCGTTGTTCCTGAGAAGAAAAAAAACATCAACTTTTATTTAAAATTCCAAAGTTATTTTCAAAAAAAAAAGATGAACACGTGACGTTTTATCAATGTTCTTTCAACGTCCAGATAACGTTCTAACGTTAGACCGGCGTTGTTTCGACGTTAAAACAACGTTCCGTATCTGCTGGGATCTTTTCTGAAAGTTTCAAATTTCAAAATACGCTACAGGTATTGCTATTGCTAGAAAAAGGAAATTTCATAGAACATTTTACTTAGCTAAAGAATTTATTTGATACAAATCTTTGCCTCTGAAGGTCATTGAAAAGGATCCTTTAGGTATGTCATAACCCTGAAATTCATTTTTTCCAAAAAAAAGATTTATTTGGTTACTTGAAAGTTCTTTTCCTAAGCTTTCGAACTGTGAAAGAACTATTACAAAATATTTTTTAAATCGTAAGTTATAAGAGTTTTAACATTTTAGGAAGATGGGTTCTTGTAGTAGTTTGAACTTGACAATTACTAATCAAACAACTAATTTTCTCTTTAGAAACTTAAAATCGCTGTAGAAAAAAATCATATTTTGCTATACCATGGTATCTTCAAAAGACATAAATTCACCCATTGCTTTGAGGTGCCGACTTCATTCTTTTTTTAATGTACAGTATTCCCAGAAGATTTCTCTAACAAACTTTCTTAGGATTTTTTCTTCTAATCTTTTAATTATTTAATTATTTATTCATATAAAAAAAAAATCATCTCGATACCTTAAGGGAAGAAATTTTCGCGCCATTTAATTAAGTGTTTAGTGGAATTTAATTTGGCGGTTGACACCCAAAACCGCGAAATTAAATGCCGCGAAAATTTCTTCCCCTAAGGTAGCTCAAAGCTATGGGTAAATTCATCCCCTTTGAAAGTACATAGGTCGAAATTTGGTCTTTATGTAATTACTCTTCGTCAGTATACCCAATAAGATTTTATCTAGTACCATCATTTAGGAGATTTTATGGGCTTTCAGGAAATATATACTTTTATTACTTAGAAATTTCTCATTCGGAAGTTATCAACATAAAAAGAGAAAGTGTCAAAAAGGGTTATGACATACCTTAATTAAATAAATTGAAAGCTTTTAAAAAAGATTGTGGAAAAATTGGCATATTTTATTGCATAATCCCAACAGGCAGACATCATTGTTTCAATTTTCAAATAACGTTCAGCCGTTGAAACGACGTTTTTGGACGTTGAAACGACGTTTTTGGACGTTGAAACGACGTTTTTGGACGTTGAAACAACGTTTTTGGACGTTGAAACAACGTTTTTGAACGTTAAAACAACGTTTATGGAGTGATGCTTACCACAGATTCCACAAGTAGCTTGGCATTTACTGTTGGCGAGAGTTGATAATGTGGTACAATAGGTTGGGTTGGAAACAAATAAATGACAATTCGTTCCAGTGTCCACACATGTATCTAAAATTCGAGAAGAGAAAAAAAATAAATTAACGAATTAATTGTTTTTCGTTCCCAAGCTCCGAATTCCTTTCCCAAACCCCAGCAGACAGCACATGATGAGGTTATTTCAGCGTTGTTTTAACGTCCAAATAACGTTCTGATGTTGAAACAGTGCTATTTGGACGTTGAAACAACGTTCCGTGCCTGCTGCGGATGTCAGGATTGTCATATCTGGAATTGACGGTGGCACATGTCAGATCCTGTGTCACGTCCTGAGACAAGATCCTTTAGAACATTAAAAGATCTTCCTCAAGAATCGTATACAACTTTTAAAGCAGAATTTGACAAAGTTTCTTTTAAAGCTCTCTTGTTAAGATTTGTGTCAAGAACTTCTTACCAGGAGGAAAGCTACAGTAACAGACAGTATAATGGTTGTTATTGATAAAAAAAACCATTAAAAACTTTTCTGAATTGGGCGGATTATTTTGACATTCAAAGTTGTCTATGTTTTCCATGGTTTATAAAATCCTGCTCTACATATTTGACAGCCAAACTTTTCAAACAACGAAAAATAAATAGGAATTTAGACTCCCCCTAAACAGTATTGTTGAAAAGGGTCCTCTAAATTAGGACCCAGTAGTCACACAACGCTTTTCAACATTGTTTGGACGTTAAAACAACGTCCCGTGCCTGTTTGGGAGGATTTTTTTTTAAAGAAAAAATTACTTCGTTTCATTCTCCGTCTTGCTTCAAGGACACGTTTGTTTTTAATGGACGAAAGGTTAACAGAAGAAGATCTTCTCTTTCTTCTTGGTTGCATTCTGATTGGCTCGTCGCCGCTGATAACATTGATGACATTAAGATTTCTTGAAGCGTAAGTGGTAGTTGATGTAGCAGCTAAGTTGTCGTAAGCTGGAAAAAGGGAAGAGAAAGTATTTTATGATAGGGTATGAAGCTCTAAACGTTGTTTTATGGAAACAACTTTTGTTTTTCTTTAAGGAATTTTCCCAGTATAATTACAAAAATATAGAGCGCAAAAAAAAACAAGAAGTTTAGTCTCTGCTTAAGTCAAAGATTTTGATCCTCTAGTAACTAAGGAGTCTCAAGAGTTAAAATATAAAAAAGTTGAGGGCGTTTTTACATCTGATGATCGCACTTGCTGCGTGAAACGACCACGTACCAGTGATGTTTTAAATTTTTTCAAACAAATTAAATATATTAATGATTATAGCTCTACACATATAAATTAGGGCCGTTAAAATTTAGACAAAAGATTTTGTCCTTGGGTTTTACTAGTGAAAACTTACACATTATAGAACATTTGTCGAGAGTGATTGAAGTGAGAGGAGCTGGTGTAACTACTGGAAGAGGTGGTGGAGCTGGGGTGGTCCTTGTAGTAGTGGTCGTTGTCGTCGGAGTGGTGGTCGTTGTCGTTGTCGTGGGGGTGGTCGTTGTTGTAGTTGCAGTACTGGCGGTCGTTGTCGTTGTAGGGGTAGTGGTCGTTGTTGTGGCAGTCGTTGTCGTTGAAGGGGTGGTCGTTGTCGTCGTTGTTGTTGTTGTTGTTGGACTACAATCGGGTGTTGCTTCGCAACCGTACATACGCTTTAATTGTGTCTGATCCCAAGAGCTGAGCGAATCTTGGCCCATAAGACCTTGGTTTGCAGGATCGACAGCAAGAATAGTTTTTAGACCGTTTTGACTGAATGCAGTGTCAGAGTAGTGCATCACACTTCGAAAGTCATACGGCTAAATGAATAAAGAAAAATAAGTTGAAGACTTCTGGGGAAAAACTCACAAAAACTAGGTAAGTCGAGCAGGTAAGTCAGGAGGAAGAACCTTTTAGTTGGAAATAAATAGAAAATTCTTGGAAAAAGATTAACGAAGGAGTCCGTTTTTACTTTAAGTATTTACTGAACACGGACAAAATAATACCAAGTGACTACAAGCATAAATTTCAGAAAAGTGAGAAAAAGAAGAAAAAATGAGGTTCAAAATGCACAACTCATTAGTGGGAGGGGTACTAGGTTTCAGATTATAAAAAAACCATTAAATTTAGCCTACTATATTTATTGAGATATTTCAATATTTTCCAGCAATATAGTAGTACGGTATTGCTAAGTTCATAATACTTAATTGCATGAAAGTTTCGTGGTTCCGCGGTCGATTTTGAAAAACCGCGAAATAAAAATGTCGGCGAAATTTTCATGCAATTAATACCGTATTAATACTGAGTGAAAAAAGAGAATATTTCTTGGAGGCCGCCGCCCAGTCCATTTTTAAAGCTGACAATTCACAACCAGATATCAAATCATTTTGAAATATATCTTAAGAATAATAACTTACTGTGCAGAAATCTGAAGTGAATGAGATCTTATCAAATTGATCGACACTGTTTGATTCTGAAAATCAAAAGTTGAAAAATCATTGGTTTAGAGGTTGTGAACATGCCAAGTTTTCCAGAGTTAAGGCTCTTAAACGAATTTTGAGAACAAAGCATTGAGACAAAAAGAATTTCTCTTTTATTTAAGTGGTTTTTAGAGACTTAAACACTTCGATTTGTTGAATGTTGAATGTCTCGCGATTAAACACTTTTAAGCCAGTTTCCATTCACCGAGTGGACGACTTTGCAAGGACAAAATTCTAAAAAAGGAATTGGTCGCAGAGATCTCCAGGACACTGTTTGATTTCCATTCCCCGAGAGATCAATTACTTATTTTCATTGTTTTTTTTATTCTGCAGATTTTCTCCTTTTTGATTGGCTGAATGATTTGTCCTCTCGAGTACCTCATTAGTTCAATTTATATTGAGACAATTAGTTCATCTGTACTGAGATGTAAACATTGTAAAACGAGCATTATGTAGGAGTGCACTTTCCATTCAAGTTTCAATAAAACGCATCTCTTCCGCAGAGCTCATTTTACAAACTACTCGTCTGAGACAACTTTTCGTCTCAGTATAAAAACATCTATTATCTCTTTCGAAAGTTGAAAGTTTTCAGCAGAAAAAAGAGCAAAACAGAATACAGAAAAGGTCGCATTTTGTGTACATAAATTCCTAAACTGTGACGTCGATGAATCATATATAAGGGAGTTTTGTCCGCGAAAAGTCGTCCGCTCGGTGAATGGAAACCCAGCTTTCACAGGCTAATTAAAACGTATACCATTCTTATTTAAAAAAGGGCGTATAAGTACATTTGAAAGTTGAAGGTTTTAAAAGTGACGACATAGCAGGCGAACAACGTTATTCCAATATTGTTTCAATGTCCAAGTAACGTGCCGTGACCGCTGGGGGAGAGAAAAACAAACAGATAAAAATTATACTTACGAATGTTTGCAGTAACGATGGTGACGTAGCTATCACGATCCTTTCGACTTTGTTCGTGTCCAAACCCCAAAGCGTGCAAAATTTCGTGAATAGTTGTACCAGTGTTTGGGTTTCCATTAAAACAGCCGCTAGCAAGATTTATAGTTTGTGCACCTCCTTGACGTCCAAGCCAAGACCAACATCTGAGAAAAGACAACGGTAAAAGCAAAATGAAAATTCGGTTGTGGAAAATAGGGATGTCTCTCTAAACTACTTTAAAAAGACAAAGTTGGTAAGATTTTGACGGACAGTGTTGACTTTCATACAAGGAATATGAGCAAAAGCAACACTCTCCGTCAAAATCTTTGAGAACCTTCTGTATTCGACACTGTAAAGAGGCCGAAATAGATTTTTAAATATGGTTTATGCGATTGTATATGTAGACACAAAAAAAAGAAAAAAGATTGAAGTTCACTGACAAAAGGGAAATTTAATACAGCGGATCAAGCAAGTTGAAAAAATATAAATTTCTTTTGAAATAGTGCCATAAAAACGACATTGATGATATTTTTAGGAATAGATTTGAAAAATAGTAAAAACGATGGATGGTTCCCAGCAGGCACAAAACGTTGTTTGGACGTCTAAACAATGTCGGAGTAGCGTCTTAGTTTTCCTGGGATAGAAGAGATTGAACTCACCCTCCTTCTGCATTATTGAAATTAAGATAATCAGCTTCGGTTGTTCGTGGAATGAAAACGTTCGAATTGCAGCTTGACAATACACCATTCAAAATACTGATTGCTGAGCTGATGATACCAATTTCATCTGTACTGACTGTATACATCAAAATATAGAGTAAGAACTTAAAATTTAGATTTCGCTACCTTCTTAAAAGAAAACATTTAAAAGAAGGCATTTGGTATATTAATGGGATCGTCAAATTCTAGGGAAATCCAGGTACTTATTTGCTGCATGTTGCAGATCAAACTCATTGCTTAACTGAGTTTAAATTTCACTGAAAAAACGGTGGCAAGTGCCAGGACATTTTAATGAGGAAAAAAGAGAGAAACTTACATGCGCCCGTAATATCGTATGGGACTTTCAATACTCCGTTTACAGTTGGCCATTTCCATTGTGCGATAGCAGCACGTTTATATGCAGGGTTTGCGTTGGGTTGGAACTGCCTTAGATCGCTAGTCAAACCTGAGGAGAATCAGAAAAAATAAATTGAATGTAAAGTTAGTTAAACTCGTGTAATTCGAATTCCCAGGAGGCCTGAATATTTGTTCGAATTAGTTACAGTAAACTGTATGATTTTTAATTCCAAATTGTTTTATTCAAGGCGATGCTCTGGAGTATATATTTCTACTATATTTCAAAATAGTTTTGACTAAAAAGCTTTATCTTCAAAACATTTCAAAAGTGTATATAACATTGGCTGGCTTAAAATCTTTGAAGATAAAATTGCCTTTACTTTTTCAATCTATTCAAAAATACTGAGCAATGTCCGGTGAGAAGAAGACTCAAATTTAACCAGGGGCGGGTATAGAAGGTTCTCCAAAAGATTTTGATGGAGAGTGTTGCTTTGGTTGATATTGTCTTATTTGGAAGTCAACACTCTCCTTCAAAGACGTTGAGCACCTTCTGAATCCGCCTCTGGGAAACAAACATTATAAGAGAAAAATAATTGTTTTCTTACCGTAACACTGGTTAATTTCGGCAACGTGAGCTTTCCCGTTGCTTTTCAACTTCTCAAGACAATCTGTATGAGGAAAAATAAAAAAATGACGAAACCGATGATAAAAACATATAATACACCGTATTTCATATATAAGCAGCATAAGTTGTTTTGAACTCAAGCGTTGCATGTTTACCCAAACAGACACAAGACGTTTTTTCAACGTTTTTCAAAGTCTTTTCAGTGTTTTAACGTTGAAAGACATCGACGTTGAAATAACGTCTTGTGTCTGCTGGCATAATAAAAACATAACGCCGTTTTGTATAAGCATCGATTCTTTTCAACTCAAGCTGTGCACGTGTTTAAAATTATATTGTTCTTTAACAAAGATAACTATCATCCTTTTATGCAAAAGATCTTTTACCTTTGCCTCTGATGCTCAGAGCTTTGCTCTGTAAAATTTTGAAATTTTCATAGTTTTTGATTTTTTACCTGCGACACTTTCCATCTTTACATCCATCATTTCATTTAAAACATTTTTCTCTTCTTTAATCAACGTTTCCAAACTGTTTTTCATTTCTTCTGCTGACTCTGCAAAAAAATGATGATGATGGGCTAGAATTTACCCAATACAAGCCCTTTTTAAGAATAGTGTTTTTTGGTTTTTCATGATGAATATTTTTAGTCGAAATCATCCTAAGACAGTCTTAACATATTCTTACAAGATTTTATCAGCCTGAATAATGCTAAATGAGTGATATATAAAAACCCTTTAATTTAAAGAGATGAAGAAATCAGCTGAATCAGCTTGAGAAGATTTTGGAGTCTCTTGAGATGTATTTAGGAATAATTTCCTAATAAAAAATTGACTTTGAAAAAATTTAAGATGGCATTATTCTTAGGACATTCTTAACTGATTGGCCAATTTCATTATGATTGTTGTTATAAAGTGCTAGTATATTCTTAAAAAGGGCGTGTAGTTTTACTTCAGTCAGTCGTTTCTTTTTTGCTGTTTCCGAATCTAATTGATTAAGATCGGCAATACCAATAGATCAATATTCAAAACCTTCAATTATCCGAGTTTTGGAGAAGAAAGGGGAACTTAATATAAAGTTAAGAAACTCTTGATAACATAAACATTTGTTTATAAGAACAAACCATATAAGAACAGTTAGTGAACGAGGCCAAAAATGCTAAGAATATTTTTGAGAACATTTCACTGTGACGTATTTGTTTAAATTCGTGGGACTTCGGCCCGATAAACAGCCCAATTTTGAGGGCAAGAAAACCACAACTTTAGCTGGGGGCAAGAAGGTTTCTAGTGAGAGTTACGAAAAGAAATTTTAGTATGTTACTTGAAAGATATATGGGATTATCATAAATAAATTTCAAAGAAATATGTTCAATACTTTTTAAAATATTTATTTAAAACATGCTGCCTCCAGCTAAAACGTTGAGTGTTTTGCCCTCAAAAAAGGAGCGACTTTTTTGCGCATGCGCAAAATAAAAAAATTGAGACTCGTGTATAGCCAAAATTTCTTCTTCCTCCACTCACAATGTCTTTTAGAAAAAACGTGTAGAATACATACTGATCTCATCCACGGCGTATTGTAATCTCTCTGAAATGGATTTGGCTTGGATGTGCGCCATCATGAAGGCTAACAGCCCGAAAAGCGTCTGATATGATAAATGCATAGTTCTTTTTGTCCTTGCTTTCTACAAAAAAAGATTGATTGGAATAATTGCGATTGATCAAACTTACGTATAATCAAAAGAAGTAGTAGGTCTGTTTGAAAAAATGGTCGCTTCCATCCGACACTAAAAAAGTAGAAATTGCTCTATGTAGAAACCAGGACAGTATCAATCATTCTACTTTTTGTTTCTTTAGTATCATCCTGGTTTCTACACAGTGACAAAACCTTTTTCAACAGACTGTCGGACGGAAAGTCAATTTTTCGTGTCATGAACGGAACGTTGGAACGTTAACGTCGAAACAAGGTTGCTTGAATGTTAGAACGTTAGTTGGACGTTCTTATTTTGTCTTTCAGACAAAACTTCCCATCAAAAAAATAATTCCAATCGGGATACAGAAGGATGGAAAACAAAACAACACAATTTGTATAGATGAAGAAAATTTCAAATTCGCAAACATCATCAACTTCGATTACCATTCCTCCATAAAAAAAGCTCAATTTTAAAACGGCTGTGTGTGTGTGTGTGTGTGTGTGTGGCTAAAATTTGCACTTTTAAATTCAAATTCGAACCCTGACAGTCCTAACAGTGCAGTGAAAAATATTACCAAAATATTATTTATACACCCCACCCTTACAATACACCTGACATTTGGCAGAAGCTAGAAAATCAAACCCTTAATATAAGAGCCGCACATACTGTGGATCATATGAATTCTGCCCTTGAGGCTTTAAATGGATATGTAGAATAAACACAAAACACAAAATTATTAACTTACCTCTTTGTGATCTTTTCGAGCTTATACCAAGTTCAAACTTCTCAGCAACTGATGAGAAAGTAATGTACAAACTTGACAATCCAAAGCCTCCTTATATAGTTTTTGTAACCAAATTCATCCCATTCAATTTGACATAGCCTGATTGGACCCCCTTGAATTAGCACAAAAAAGGGGGTCCAACAGTGCTGTATAACTCATCGTGTTCTCAAATTAGCATTAACTCCAACCAGGGTCAGGACTAAATATATTCTTTGACATATTAATAATTAGGTGATTCTCAAAAATGTCCGCTTTGTGTGACCTATTAAAATGGAAACAAAAAAGTAATAAAAATGTATTTAAACTGTAATGAAATCATAAACATATCCGGAAACAGAGCAACCCCGACCTGCGTTCTTATACGAACGCTGGGGTTTCAATCATAATTAACAAGGTTGCTTTGACCCTAATGGTTAGTTTAAGTTTTGACTTAATTTAATAATTAACAATAAAATCACGTAATTGCTATTCAGTTTTATCCAATGAAAGAGAGGTTCTTGTATAAATATCGACGCGATTTATATTCACGGCAGTGTTTTTAGCATAATTGAATTGCTAATTGCTTCTTATTAGCATTCAAGTTATTTCAAAATGGTAATGATCTGCTGTGATTAGGTAATTAGTGTTGAGCAGAGCAGTAATTTAATCACACGTTTTCTTATAAGAACAAACCATATTAAAACATAATGTAGGGCTTTCAAGGCCAAAAATGCTAAGAAGATTTTTAAGAACGCTATTTCTTAAAAATAGCCTATTTTTTGCTGTTTTTAGCAAAAATCAAAGAACTTTTTTTGGTTTAATTCAGAAAAGTTAAGAACATCTAAGGCTTCCTCCACTCAAGATGTTCTTATAAAAAAACGTATAGCTTTTTACAAAATAGGAAGTAACTTGTTGTGTTCAATGTCATGTGTAACTTTGGTAGGCTTTCTTTATATCTATCAAAGTTTACACGATTTTTTCATTAGAACATTAAAATTTTGGTTGAGAGGCTGGATGTTCTTATTTTGTCCAACCATTTTCAGTCTCAGTTGTTCTTATTGATGCTCTTAATATACGAATCCAAATACCAGTTGATACCCCTTAAAAACTAGAAATCTGTATATTTTTGCTCATACATACCAACCTCTTATTAATGTATATTTAAATAATATACCTTATTTTACGACTTAGAATTCGAAATTACACATAAATTTACAAAAATGTCCTCGAAAAATCAAATCCTTTCGTCTTAGAGAAAAAGCAATTCAATTCAAGGTCATAAAGCCTATACTTTTTAGGTATCTATACATACTTTTCTATTTCTATTTGCTTCAGTCGCAGGAGGCTAATTAGCCTATTTTCGCAACTAAGAGACACTATTCTAAGTTAGCGTCCCGTCAGCACCCTGGACTGACTACCCAATTCCCCTCACATGGCATGGGTTGACCCGGGCAAAGGTTTGTTCACATACCAGGTGAACCGTCGCGAGTGGGAATCAAACTTCGGTCTACTCCTGTAAACAGGAATCGAGGTTAATGACCACTGTACCACGGCGCCTACATATGGCAGATATGGAAAAACCATTTTCTTTTTCATTGATAGTCACCAAAGAAATTAGAAGATCCCCAAAGAGATGTGATTAGAGCACTTTTATATAGTGGTGGCCAATATAGCCTGGCGAGGCATATTGTATACCAAAGTGTCACAAATTTGACGAAGATTAAAAAAAAACATTAGAACCATGGGTTAAAAAATTTGCCAATAAAAGATCTGGCCGTTTTAAAGATGTTTTTGACCAAAATGAGAGGCAAATGCATTATGGGCAAGAACTCCTGAAAAATGCAACTATTGATTTAGGAATGAATTTCTGACAAGCATTTGGGTCAATGAATCATGATTTAGCATCATAATTGTATCCCTCGGTTTAAGTAAGTTGTAAGCCCGGGTCGAAGTTTCGGGTCTTTGAGGCGATTTTCAATATTCAGGAGCAATTTTGAAAAGATTTGGCCAATAATTGATTAAAATAACACAAATAACATTGTATTGGATCAGTAGTCAAAATATGAGATTGAAATAATTTTATTACCGAAAGCGAAAAACCATTTTTTAGTTATTGAGGGGCAAAACTCAAAAATATGTTTTTTCGTGTGATCATTAAAACTTGATAAAACCTTTACACAAAACAGCATCATGGTCTAGGAAGACAATCATAGACAACTAACTTTCAGAAGAACTCAGAAAAAAATTCAACTATTAACTCCTCCCACATCAGTAGATAGAAGGTACCACTTTTTTGTAGGTTTTCAGGGGTATCCACTTGTAACCAAGAAAAATGCTTGTCTCGAGAGAGCGGTCAAAAAAGTTAACACATTCACAATAATTTAATTAGGACTAGAATGGAGCTTTTAAAATAAAAATGGATATATATTCTCGTCATATTATTGCTTAAGGGCTCCGATCATAGTGAGAAATCGGTTTTGGAATTTGAAGTTTGTTTTCACCTTTTACTTTCGAAAAACCTCATTTAATTAATTCTATCATGAGTAATTAAGAAATCAATAAAGCATGGACCTTAAAGAGACGTGATAAAGACGTTAATCATGAACTTTTTACAAAAATGCTTAATCTAGATGGGGAAAAGAGCTTTTTCCGTCGAATCTTCTCTTAAGTACTCACAAATAATTGTGTAATTTAGACTTTTGCGGAAAATTTTTCTCTTCCAATGCGTGAAAAATTTTGAATCAAAATTACAAGTGTTACAAAAATTTTCCGCAAATCTATTTTTTAGTTCCAATTTTTAAAAATTCACTATTATGGTCAGAGCCCTTACAAAATTATACTTGTCGAAGTTTAAAGATTGCATAATAATGAAATTAACGTTAGAATTTCCGTCTTTTAAACTTTCCAGACGGATTTTCTACTTTATGTCGTAAAAATTATCTCAGTTAATAAACTCATAGATTATTGCAATCATCTATAAAAAATAGAACAGTTCAAACTTATGACGTTCGTTATGCAGTTCTGAACGAATTAATCCCAAGTGCTGACATTGTAACTTGAACTAAAAACTTGCATATAATGAAATGCAAAAGTTGATCTGGTGTTATTTGTCAATTTATTCCAAATTTCATTTAAATTAGAATTTGAAGTGTTTTTTTTTCATCACTTCAAATTTTGACAGGAGTTAAATCTTTAGAACCATGACCTGTAAAACATGTTTCAACTTTTTTCTCCAATTTTCAGACATTTTACGGACCAAAAATCGAAAATTCGACTTCGGTGTGTAAAATACACGCATATTGGCTGATTTTTATCTTTCAGTGAAATTGTTAGTTTTCATCTTACCTTAGTAGGCACAGTTTAAATTTGAAGTGAAAATATAAATTATTAGCCTAGATATTAAGAAAACAGCGATTTTCAGGTCCTTTAGATTCTGGTCTGCAAAATACAAAATATGGGGTTTAAAAAATTGCAACCATATTGGAATCAATTCTACTCAAGCCAAATATTACAAATCATTCGTTATTTATTCGGAAAATGATCAAGATGCCATTTTTCCAATTATATCAATCATGCATCCGATCTTATTTCCCGATGTAAGTTCATGTCCTTTTTACCCCATATCCAATTGTATACACTATGCGTCTCTTATTGATATTCCTTCATTTAAGTGTGATTCCTATCCAATTTTTGTCTAACCTTAACATGTAGA
>JAUJPO010131541.1:0-20868 GCA_032270745.1 Tiaropsis multicirrata | reverse complement strand
TTCAGGCGATATTTCAAAAACCCTGAAATTTTTCCGCCCGCCTGTCCGCATCAATTTTTGAGACCTTCTGCGACGTGTACAGAACTATTTTTCGATGGTCGCCTTACCCCTTTTAAAATAGCAGCCAATATCAATTGACTCTCTTTGAAAGTTAAATACACGTACAACTTTGACCTTTTATCTTTCCACCAACAAAAAAAAGCTCACCAAAAAAAAGAACAACCTTTCGAAAAAACCTTACCAATACGTCGGAGCCAATGGGTCGCACTTGCTCCGCGTGTAAACTTATCCGGTGCCGCACGGTTTGTTTTGCATCATACCCTGGACGTCTGAAAATACCACAGAAAATGTGCGGGTAATTTCTTCTTCTATGTAATTATATCCCAGACGACAGACGCATGTTCGGTGATTAATTTTCATCCGCGGTCTGTCCGGGGATTTGGCAGGGGCCTGGATTTGAAAGGTTAACTTCGTTCCCTGGGGAGGCACTTAGACAAGATGTGTCGCCCGCCAGGGTAACTTTTTTGAGTGTCTGACAGGGTCCCAAAATCGTCAAAGTCCAAAAGAATTACTCTGGTTGAGTCTGTTTTTTTGAAAATTTTAGCCCATTTTCCAAAAATAATGAGAAATTTCTGCCTTCTGGTGTCTGACAGGGTCCAAAATCAGGCAAAATTTGCTAAACATTTATCAAAAATCAACATTTTCAATATTTTTTGGCACTTTTGGAGCAATAATAGCAATAAATAATTTTGAATCCCAACCCTGATCAAGCTAAAATATCTTTATATAGCTCTAAAAAGTTTTTGCATCGGTGAAATTAGGTTGCAGGTCTAAAGTAGCCATTTGTGCAAATTACAAACTACTTATAAAAACAAGAAATAATATCAGCTTGTGAATTGGTAGCTCACTGTACTACTGAACCATGGGACTTTGTATTTGCAGCTTTCAAATCCCACTTGTTGCCAAATTTCTGAATTTTTCTAAAATTAATCCCAAAAGTTTTTTCTTGTGCATTTTCTAGTTTCAATTTCTTAATTGGGATATAAGGTTTGACTGGAATATTTGGATTATCAATGGAACAGATGCTGTTGAGAATTTTCTGTCCTGTACATGTCGAGGCTCACACGACTTAGTCACAACCTATTAGAAAGTACATATTTCTTTTTCGTTATTTTAATAGGTGAAGTTCTTTCTTCTGAACAAGCATTTCATTTCATCAAATCATGTGGCCCTCAAATGATTGGAGAAACAAGTACTGTGCGAAATGAACTTGTCGACCAAATTTGGGCAGAAATTCAAAGTTTGGGTATGTTTTTCTTTTCTTTTTTTAAGGTATGTCATAACCCTTTTTGACACCTTATGTGTTTTTGTTAATAACTTCTGAACAAGAAATTTCTAAGTAATAAAAGTATTTTTCCTGAAAGGCCATAACGTTTCCTAAATGATGGTACTAGATAAAATCTTATTTGGTATACTGAATAAGAGTAACTACATAAAGACCAAATTTCGACCTATGTACTTTCAAAGGGGATGAATTCATCCATAGCTTTGAGCTATTGAGATGATTCTTTTTTTATATGAATAAGAGAAGATGTCTAAAAAATAGTCTTAGGATTTTTTTTCTAATAGGTCGGTTCCCAATTTATCTTATAAAACGTCAAAAAAGCCGAAAAGTTACTGTAATTTTCTCTTTGTTCTACTAATTTGCAAATTAAAAGATAATGAGGCGATTAGAAGAAAAATAGACCGTTTTTTAGAGCAATCTTCTGGGAATACATTATAAAAAGAATGAAGTTGGCACCTCAAAGCTATGGGTGAATTTATGTCTTTTGAAGATACCATGGTATAGCAAAATATGATTTTTTTCTAGAGCAATTTTAAGTTTTGAGAGAGATAATTAGTTGTTTGATTAGTAAATATCAAGTTCAACAGACAATTGAAAAGTAAACACTAATTGTCTTCCTAAAATGTTAAAACTCTTATAACTTACAATTTAAAAAAGATTTTGTAATAGTTTTTTCACAGTTCGAAAGCTTAGGAAAAGAACTTTCAAGTAACCGAGAGAGAAAAATTTGGAAAAAAATGAATTTCAGGGTTATGACATAACTTTATTATAGCCTCAGTTGCTGTTCCAAATCCTATTGGATTTAATATAGTAATAATGTTTTTAAAAAATACCAATTTTTCTGTCATGTAGTGTTATTAATATTGAGATTTTTACTCAAGTATTACATAAGATAGTTGTGAAAGAAAGAGACTAATTTTGTTGTTTGAAAAAGAAGTAGGCACCTGAAGAAAACAAAGTTAGAAAAATGAAGGTAGAGACCATTTTTTATGGCTTTTAAGGGTCTGATTATCAGGTGCTGCCCCTCTCAAAGTCTTCCAGATATGTTGATATAATCTGTAGCAAAAACAGTCTATCCAAAAAATGTGACGCTCCTCTGCCTTTCTAGAATTTGGCCTGATGTATGTAATTCGTAAATCTATCACACTTTTTCTTTTTTAGGCGTGCCACTGGAGATTCCATTATGGAACACACTCCTGTCTGTTTACATTGACAACCGATGTGTTGATTTTGAACCCATTGACTTTTTGAGCAAGTTATGGGAAACATCAGCTGCAGAACCAAATCTTGTAAGTTTTACTTAACTCTGCTTGATAAATATTGGGTGACATGACGTATTGACGTTTTTTTGCACATTTTGAAGAGTGACTTTTACCTTTAAAAGCTTATACCTCAAAATTTAAGTTAGACTTTTCTCTATCTATTAAAACATAATATTAATTAGAAAACCATTAGTTTGGCTCGATGAGACCATCAAACATTCAAACTTTTTTGTGGGTCACCTGATATAGAGAATATTCTTTGCTGGAAAGGCTAAAGTTTATTTCATTCCACTATAGAAGATTAAGATACTTTAATTTTCACTTTACTTTGACTTCCTTTTTAGACAACATTCAACCTTCTGATAAGAGCTTATGCTATGAAAGCTGATCCAGTTGGAGCAATGTAAGTCCAAGCTATCATGTGGCGCAAATGTAAATTTCACTTTAGTAGCAAATCAAAAGGATCAAAGTATTTTAAAAAAAAGTTTCTGAAACAAGAAGAAGAACATTTTTCTGTGTGTAAGCTTCACAACTACTACTTTTGTACTTTTGTAGTTTGTTATGTATTTTATAGTGTTGTATTATAACTCGCACGTCTCAATAGCTTTTTGAATAAAATTTCAGGAAAATAGTTGACTACATGGTGAAAAACAATACAAGAATGACCGAACAAACATACAGTTGGTTGATTCAAGCTTTTGCAAAAAAAGGGTTTGCTAACATTTTTGTTGTTTATTTCTTTAAAAAGCTAGATTGGTTGAACTGTTTGCAGTGTTGAAAATGACTGACTGTAAAAGTTATCAGGTCGGTAAACAGTGGTAACCAAACTTTTGGAAACTTACGACATAATATGTTATTGGTGGTACTGTACCAATGTATTTTTTCATACTCATTTCTTTGTCGGATGTGGCAAAATTTGTATGGATTATTAACTATAAAGCATTCCATTCAGAATGATTACTCACCGTCTACATTTCATGTGGTATTAATCAGCGAGTTTTCTTATTATAATTTATTTGCGTTTTTTAACATTTGAAGATTTTAAATTCATGACTTTTATTGTAGGGATACCAAAGCTGTAGACGAAATCCTTTCAACAATGAGGTTAGTTCAATTTTGTTGTTTTTCTCTAATTTGGTTGAGCAATGAAAATATATGAAGATCTTTAAACCACGTTGACGTGATTAGTTAGAAAATGTTGGTATAATTTATTGACTCTTTTGGAATACAATATTTTCCTTATGAATAACCACTTGTGCTTGTTTGATTTTAGGGAGCTTGGCATCAAACCTAGGCAAGTAACCTATGGAAGATTGATCGATGCTTATGCTGAAAATGGTGATTTAGAAAGTATCAATAAGGTAAAAATGTTGTTTCCTTATTTTTAATGAAAACCCGCTGGCCAGAAAAAGAATGAAATTCTTAGAAAATATTATTTGTTTTATATTGAAGCCTATAATGATAATTTCCTTAGTCGTTTTCAATGAGAATTTTTAAGAAATTATTAGATTTGGCAATAAAATTATTTCTTCCAGTTAATATTCAAGGAGCCCCCCCCCCATGTTTAATCATATTTATTTCCGTAGCATATGATCATATATAACAAAAATAAAACAAGCTTGAAGGGACTATCAGATAATTTTCTAAAGAAACTCTAATAGATTTGAAATTAGCAACACAAAAATCAAAACTTAATTTTACTAAAAGTCGTTTGCGTTCATTTCTGCTGTTGTACATTATAGTAGAAAATAATAAAAAAATTTGCCTGGGATTTTTTTCTGTCACCCCGATTTCTGAAAACAAGACTATTTTTTTATTGGCCTAAATGAAAAATAATGGTTATTCTTTTTATACGACTAATTGATTTAGATCATCAACGAGATGGCTGAACAAAATGTCTATCCTTCCTCACAAACTTACGTTTACATGCTGGAGAGTCTAGCACACGGAGGCCATATTGATCTCCTGCCCACAGTCTGGGAACGAATACAGAATGTGGAATGTCTAGCCGAAGATGTAAAGCCTCTCATCCTGACATGTGTCATTAACGGTTACTACGATTTTGCTTTTGAACTGCTTCAACTGACAACAGAAAAGACGAGCTCCAGAGAGAACAGCTACCAATTTTACATCGAAAGGAGACTGTTCAACATGCTTTACTACTGCCGAAAGGTAAGATCTTTTTATTGTTTTCAAGAGATCTTATTGGTCAGCCTTTTAAAAAATGTCTCTAATAATTATCAGCAAAATCGAAAGGTACAGTGTATATTAAGAGTTCATGAGTCCATTCCTTCCAAAAGCAAAGTTGGCTGCAAAGTTTTGCATGAAAATACGCGAATTTTTTACCCAATTCCAGACCATTGCTTTTCAATATCTTAAAAAATGGTACCAAATTTATATATTATTATTACCATTATGAATCAAAAGTTATAAACGAAAATGCAGTAGTAATGACGATCTTTTTGCAACAGTCTTTAGGTAGGATCATTATTCGCTCGAGAAATCTTATACTACTTTCTTTACTACTTAGGTGTAACAGAAGACACAAAACTTTTTTTTAACGTCCAAACAGAACGTTATTTGGATGTTGGAAAAACGTTGTGTGTCTGCTGGGTTGTGAGTTTTTCTTTTACTACTGTCGAAAGGAGTGGTGTAACTTTTGAGTTTTTTTGACCATTTCGAAAGGTACAATGTATGTAACTCCCCAGCAGACACGGAATGTTGTTTCAACGTCCAAACAATGTTCTTTCAACGTTAGAACGTTATTTGGACATTAAAAGAACAACGTTTGCAAAACGTTATGTGTCTGTTGGGAAAGTTTTCTTTAATTGACTTGTGTCCATTCGTTCCAAAGGTAGTTAGGATCATTTTTCGCTTTGGAAATCTTTTAAATCAGCCTTTTACAAAATGGTTGTATTTTTAGGTATTTTGTCTAACAATTATTAGAGAATCTGGGACTTAAAATGAAAGAGCATGAGGAACCTTGATAAACGATATCGAATCTACAAAAATTAATAGTAATGTGTAAATCTCAAAAGAAAATTAAAAAATTTGAACTCAATTATAATCATTAACTTGTTAACACTCTAATCCCCATGTCAAGAGAAATCTCACTATTTATTAGTCTCACATAATAGTGTAAATCTCAAAAGAAAATTAAAAAATTTTAACTCAATTTTCACCCCATGTCAAAAGACATCTCACACTTGCAGCTAATTGCAGTGTTATTATTTCAATTTCATTTCACACCATATTTTGTGGTATATAAAGAAGTTCATTTTGGCTCAGTTGGTAGACAATTCATTCAAAGCTCTTTAGATTACATTGTTTTTGTACAATAATGTTTTCTGAGAATGTATTGACCGACATAAATGCAAATGGCTTATAACCGATTTGGAAAACTATTGTTTGGCTCTTACATCAAGTCACAATCATTTGTAGAAATCACACAAGTTTTTTCTCTATATATATGCCTTGCAATTTTTTTCTTATAAGGGATTCAGATACACAAATATTAGAGAAGACTTTTATTATTTGTCATAAAAATCCCGAAATCAAAATATATAGCTTTATGATGACCACTTTAGGCTTAGGAATTACTAAGTGGACAGATACGAAGCTTACATGTCTCTTTTATAAACTTTCCATTTCATTTCATTTCATGACGTTGTCGTCGTCGAGGAGGGGGAGGGGTCAACAGAAAAGCGAAAGGGGAAGTGGGGGTCAAGCTTGTCAGTACGTCCTCTTCTCAGGGGGTGCTTGACTCTAGCGTGACTTGTTCGGATAAAGTTTCAAACAATTAGAGTGTTGGTGAAATTGCAATGGTGGGGAACTGTGAAGCTAACGCTGACGAACAAGGGGAGGTTCTAAAAATAGGACCAAATACTTTTTGAATGCTCCCATAACAAAAACCTGTCTACAAACGAACGAAAATTATACAAACATGAAAAAGTAGTACCTTATCCCCGTAAAGAAACGAGTGAGGAGAATTTCTTTGGTACGATTCTTCTCTTAGAGATGTAGTGACAAAAGTGATCTAAGCCATGTGACAATGGGCGGGTTGACCATATCGGTCATTAATCTGTGGTGGGATAAAATCAAATTGAGTCGTTTGTAACAATGAACTGAGATATGTGAAAACTAGAAAATTGGAATAAATGATTGACAAGAATTTAAGCTAAAAATATGATTTAGGACTAAGGCGAGTCCAAGTTGATTTGTTGTTTTACGGGCGAAGCAGTTTCAAAATGTGGGTCGGTCCGTCGGCAAAAAAATTTGTTTTACACTAAAAATCTTTCTTTGAGGCAAATTTGTTTAAATAAGGTTAGAATTTAATGAAAGTTTGTCATGAAAATGTGTCAATATTATTTTTCTTATTTCTTTTCATGAAATAAAGAAAACCATGAAATCAAAATTTTTAGTGACTTTCACATGAATGAAATGAAACGATGCAAAAAAAGGAATGAGACCAAGAGGAAAAGACACACACTGAAAACGCACAAATGAGAAAAGAAATTGATGAAACATGTGCCATTGCAAATACAAAATTACATATTACTTTTGAATGTTTTAAATACATATAAAATAAATAGCCCAAATGATTATTCCTGATGAGCTAATCTGAAATGCTATGAAATCTGCTTGTGAATTGAGTTGAAAAGATAACCTGATTAAAAAATCAAAATCTTAGGGGGGGGGGTTGGCTTAGAAGGGGGGTGTTGCTAACAACTCAAATTTTAGGGGGTTGAGATTTTTCAGGGGGGATTGGAGGGGTGGTGCCTACTATGTATTGTAACTTTTTCCTTCCCCGGCTCCCTCGCCCCCTAGTCTAGCATCTAGACGATTAGAATTATAAAAGTAAGGAAGACAAGATATTAATTGAACAAAAATTTATTGACTATAAGACTATCTAATAATTTTGAAATTTGAAAAAAACTACTCGCTACTCAGCTTAATCAGTCAGTCAGGAAAATAGTGGCAGTAAGCCCTTTTTACATCCCCCCTTCCCCCTAATAGCAATAGCAGTTAAAAGTGGTAAAAACGCTTGGTTTGTCAAAGAACCTTGATATTGGGGGGGGGGGTGATAAATTGCAATAGAAATTCCTAAATTCAGTCTATTGCCAACATATTAATCAACGGAATCTAGATACCATTCTATTCTCACTAGAACACAAGCGAATATTTGAAAGCTTTGGCATTGACGGAGAAAAGCTTTGATCAAGCACCACACTCCAGACTTCGATACCTCGTTGATTTCTTTGTCGCCAAGAATGACACTGGTAAGTCTGTCAGTTTTGACGATAGCAAGAGGTTTTTATGACGTCAAACGCGTGTGTTGCGGCCTGTAAATAATTCGTCGAAGCAAAGAGGCGAATTGTTTCTGTTTTTGACACTTTGGCCCCAAATGCCACCCTTTCTCTATTTCTTTCATCGAAATGTGCTCAAAAGTGGTAAAAGGTACTAACATTTTTGCCACCTCGATTTACATTGATCATTTTTGTGTTATTTGTGTCAAAAGTGGAACTTTGTCAAAACCTTCTTCAAGCAAAATAAAATTTTGTTTTGTTTCTGCAATTCTGGGCTAAAAGTGGTATCGGACTTGCCTACCCAGATCTTGCTTGCTTACTTATAAAAAACTATGATATCATATCAAATGGTTCAGGAACCTATCAGACAAGAGCATGATACTTACACGATTCAATATATTTTTTATAGATAATGCTATTGGTGTGATAAAAGAAGCTGAACCAAGCCAAGTGAAAACACAATTATTTCACCCTATCCTTCGAGGAGCCGCCTCGCAAAAGAACGTAGAAGGTATATAATTATTGAAGTCGCGCGAAATCTTCAAGTTTAGGCACGCTGGGGTCGGATTTTTGCCAAACGTATTTGAGCCAATCACCACTCATTGCGCGACTATTTTTTCTGGTGGAAATTCCGTGGAAAAGATAACGTTTTAGTCGCGCGAGAAGAGAAACAAGTTGCCAACAACTGTTCTACTTTTTATTGAGTCGCGTGACATGTAACGTCATTTGCAACCAATAGAATATGTTTATTTTATTTCTAAGCTGATGTATGGTGGTCTAGTATTAAGCAAAAAGAATGTTGCGCGATCCGCTCAATGAGTAGAGTGTGGCCTTAAGAGGCAATCAAAAGCTTGACTTGAAAAGCATTTTAAGAATCATCGCATTGACGAAAACTTTTAAGAGATGTTCTTCACATGCTCTGTTCAGATTGTCTTTTAAACATTTTGACATTGGATGGAAGAAAAAAAGAGATTGGTTGTGATTTTCCTTTCTCGTCTTCTCTTTTAGCTATTGTTGACATTCTACAAGAGATGTCAAATCTAAATGTGCCTGTGGATTTTTACTGGTAGGTTTTTCTAGCCCTGGTCAGTTTTAACTCTTTCGGTATAACACCACTCTGTACAGATCCGTCCGCTCTTCACCACGCTTGTTTGCGCTTAATTTGAAAAATCTCAAACTAGAAGTTGCGAATGGGAACAGACCCTCTACACGGAAATTGAACCTTTGAACTTTCCGTAGATAACGTGTTTGACAAGTATAACACAAGTCTCGCAATTTATGGGTTGTAGGTTCGATACTTAATCACCGCCAACTCTACATTGTCTACAAAGTCTACGTTGACGGTGTAAACTTGTATTAGCCTTTGTAGCAATCTTATTTTTTTGTCAACAATAAATAACATCTACAAACCAACAAACAAGCTCAGCGAATGATTAGCTCAAATTGAGTGATTTGACCCAGGTGTATCTGAGAGCTGAGGGTAGATGGGTGTTCCACCTCAGTCATTGAATTACCTGCTCTAGCGTATTTGAAAAATTGGTAATACTCCTAGCTCAGCCGATGGCTACCACACGACTTTGTACTTGTTACCTCACTTTGATTAAGAAATCTTTTGATTTTCTACCACGGAGACCGCTACCCTCAAGGTAAAAAAAAATCAATTTTATTCCTTGAGTGTCCTCGATTTTGGAGATGAGTCATTCAATGAGAAGTTATTTTTACTTTTCACTTGTATTTTTCTCATACCTTAGTACAAATATAATTTCACCTGCCGTCGGAGAACCTGGAACTGAAGAACATAAGCTGTACGCCGCTACCCTCAAGGTAAAAAAAACTTCGTTAAACTCAATGTCATGCTATCTATCGACTTAATTTACTTTGGACGATCTCCCGATCGAGCAGCTTTGACAAAATCCTTCCTTACAGTTCTGTTCTCAACTTCGGTTGAGCTACAATCTGACAATGTCTGTCTGTGTGTGTGTCCCAAAAACTTTGGGGCAGCCTGGAGGACTCAAAACTTGTCCAATTTGTCTAAAGTTTTGTACACTTGTTCTTTGGACAAATCCCTGGGGTTTTTTTTTTCATTTTTTTTTAAATCTTTATTTTTGGGGCCTGGGGACGAGATTTTTGCCAAAACGAGGCTAAAACTTTGGGGCAGCCTGGAGAGCTCAAAACTTGTCGAATTTGTCTGAAACTTTGCACACTTGTTCCTTGGGTGAATATCTGGGGGTGTTTTTTCTTTTTTTTTTTATTTTGATTTTTGAGGCCTCGGGACGAGTTTTTCTTCAAAACGAGGCTAAAACTTTGGGCAGCCTGGAGACTTCAAAAATGGTCAGATTTGGCTGAAACTTTGCACACTTGTTCCTTGAGTGATATCTGGGGGTGTTTTTTTCATTTTTTCAATTTTGATTTTTGAGGCCTGGGGACGAGTTTTTCGTCAAAACGAGGCTAAAACTTTGGAGCAGCCTGGAAACCTCAAAAATTGTCGGATTTGGCACCCTTGTTCCTTTGGCAAGTATCTTGGGGCCATTCTTTTATTTTTCGAAAATTATGATTTTTGGGGCCTGGGACGAGTTTTTAGCCTAAACGAGGCTAAAACCTTTAAGGAATGCTAAAATTTTCCCTAAGCAATGAAATTTACAATTGGGCCTATGAATGATTTGAAAGATACTGAAGTTGAGCCAGTGCGGTTAGCACGTTCGACAGTCTTCCATCACCGTTCTGGTGTCCCCTTTGTCTCAAAGCTTCTGTCTTCCTTCAGGCATTCTACAAAGATGTCTCTTGGTCTTTCCCTTGATCGTCTTCCGTGGGTAGGTTCCCAAAGATTGAGCTGGCTTGCGGCTTCTTCAGGGGTCGAACACAGTGTCTTGAAAGTTTGAGACGACTTTGAACTCACTGGAGGCAAACTTCCGTATAGCTCTTAGTTTGTCATAATGTTGCCTCCATGGTACGTTTAGAGCTAAAAATCCACTTTAATCTTAAATTTTAAACCAAAAAAATTGTTTCTACTACAGGGAAAAGATGATATCGGTATTCCATTTAACACATTGGCTGGATTAATACAGACCGATGATTGTAATATGAAAGAGCTGACAACTCTAGGTAAACTTTTTACTTTCTTATTGGCTCTTACCCTAAAAACAAGTCAAAAATATAATAATAAAACTTTAATTCACCACTCAGCGCGCGCTCCGATCGCATTTTCTGTTTATCTGTTCTGATTGGTCTCGAAGATAACAATACGTAGACCGTTATACATTTTGCAAAAAAAGTCAACTTTTGTATATATTTTTTTCGTGAAACTGGAAATTTATTGAAGGAATTTTAGATGCATGTGATCTTTTGCTATTACGAGGTCTCTCAAATGCGGAGGATCAGCATTATTGGTGTGCGACGTACGCCTAAAGCTTTAAAATATAAACACAAAGCAAAGCGCGTACCTTATTTACCTTGACCTCTATTCCCTGAGCTTTACTAAGCTCAGTTGACGTCAATCGAATCTTCGATCATCAGTCTATTTGTGAGTGGGCGATATAATAGAAATACTTTCGCGATTTTAGCCAAATTAAATCCTCGTGAAGTGAAGAAAAGAATGCTGTTTGCTTTGCAAAGAAATAAGGGGTTCACGATCGATATAGGTCCTGGTATTTTAATGATAAGGGTTATGCTGCGAATAACAGTAGCGAAATTAAATTATTTTACATACATTTCAGTGAGAAATGCAGCCCCGGGAGATGTATTTGGCTCGCTTGTTCAAATCAAAAAGAAGATGATTAGGTAAGTACAGATGGGAAAACCGAGTTGATAACATTTTGTCACTAAGAAAGCATTCGTCTTAAAATTCGTCTTTTTTGACTGCCACACCTCATATGTTTCAATTCTCTTTTCAGCGAGTTCAATGCATATGACGCAAGCCAGGTAAATACATCACTTTATCTTTTTTTCCCTTGTTTCGATTTAACTACGTTCTAAATAAACAATGAATGCAATGGTTAGTTAAATATTACGAGCCTTAATGCTTGGTTTTATAGATATTTCAAAGTATTATTTATTGCCCCTTGGGTGCAACTCATGTGTGAATGTTATTCTGTGTCATATAATTCATTTGTCAAATTGAGACCATGTCGTTCTTTAGTACAAAAGTCTCTAAAAATTGCTTGAATAAAAGAGACTCGTCTCGATGCTTCGTTCTCCAAACTCGTTTAAGAGACTTTACTACGGAAAACTTCAATGGGCTTAATTTGGCAGCTCCACAACCTCGTGTATCTGAAATTTATCGTCTTTGTTTCTTCTCTCCAGATCATCAAAATTCTACACGAGAAAGGAATGAGAGACATCAGTAAGTTTGTTTGTTATCTCAATAGAATTGTTTACGTAATGTTTTGGTGCAAGACCATCCTATCCTTTAAAAGTATGTTTCCGGTCCCCGGGTCAGTATAATTTTGTCCACCCGGGTGGCCGAAGTTTTCAAGCTAAATTGCTGTATTGAGTTTCTCAAGATCCGTGAGTCTCTTTTCTATTCAGACTTTGCCAGTCCAAAAAACTTTTTTTACACAGGCTGGTGCTCGTTAAAAAAAAATTTCACCCGACCTGAAACGGTGAACGGAAATAATGATTTTTTTGGATAGTCAATGGGGGGGAGAAAGCATTTTTAGCATAAATTACATCCACATCTTATTTTTGCATCTTATTTTTCATCCTTTTTTACAGTTGAAGATTGTGAATACCTGTACTTAAAACTTTAAGTAAATCTGTAAATCAATTTCGACTTTTTTCTTTTCTGTTATAACGGTCCTTCAAGTAGAGCACTCGTTTACATTTAACTTCCAACTGATATTTCTCTCATATATATAATAACGAAGCATTTTGATGTTTTTATTCTTTCAGCCATTTTGACATTTGAAATCATCAAACCTCTTGAAACTGATGCTGAAGTCATCGAAGGAATGAGCTTCGTCAAACATTTAATGGAACTCGTAAGACCTTGTAACATGTTGCTCTTTAGCGAAGTTACGTAAGGGGCTATTTAGATTTAGGATGTGAAGTGTACGACTTGTACCCAGCAAATTCTTTATGCCTATAATAGCCTCTTGTGTAACCTCGCTTTTTTCAACAAACACAGTCAAACAGATTTTTTCTGACAAAAAAATCCTTGGTTAGTCATTGCATACGAATTCTGTACAGTTAAACTCATATAATTTTAATTCCAAGTGGAACATAATAATAGTTTGAATTCGTTACATTAATAAATATAGTCGAAGGCCGCACTAGTAACAAAAACAAGCTCTCTAGTTATAGACCTTGGTAACCATCTGAACCATAGCCACAGCCGAAAATAAAAAAACCCACACTTCTTTTCAGTCGTCGCAAAGAATGCTCTACATACACAGAGAGAAGATGACAATAGAAGACATTGCATTGTAGTTGAGTTTTAATCACTACAGTGCGGCGTAAATTCCAAAAATTAGATTTTAGGTGTGGTCGTACATATTGGAGAAATCACAGCATGTTATAACGGTCTACCTTTCCTCTATTCACAGGACGTGCCCATTTCTTCTGAGACGTACACAAGTGTTTTGAGATCGCTGAGAAGACATGGTTTATCTGACGAGTTTTTTATGGTATGGTTACACAACTGTCACCTTTTGATATTAGCGAGGTTACGCAAGAGGCTATTTAGGACGTTATAGACGCATCTGTTGCAACCTGTACATAGATTTGTCTAAGGAAAACTTGTAAACTAAAATCTATGTACAGGCCGCCACAGACGCGTCTAACGTCCTAAATATCCTCTTGCGTAAAACCTCGCTATCCTCATTTTCTTAAATCAGAGTTCATAAATGAATGACTTTGCTTCATTACGAAGACTATTGTTATGATACTGAGTCCTTGTAATTTGGGACAAAATAATCAACAGAAACTATGATATATTTTTAATTACAGTTTGTACGTATAATGAAAGAGCATGGCATCGAGCCTGACATTCACCAATACTACCAAATGCTCAACATGGCAGCCATGGTAGGAAACAGCATGGCTGCTCAGTTCTGTTTCAACAAGGTCATCGACACTTCAGAATTCACCAATATGCGTCCAAGGCTTTACAATTGGTTGATAAAAGCGTACGGCAAAGATTCCGAGGCCAACAAAGTCTTGCCCAACTACTTGCGTGGCAATTTCTCGGAAAGTGCCCAAAAGACTATAAACCTTTTCCAGGAGATGAAGCAGGCTGAGTACGAACCTAACCCGTTCACCGTCAGCACGGTCATACGTAGTTACTTGCAGAACGGCGATTTTGACGGCGCCACGCGCTTAATAAGCGAGCACGGCGAGAGCGAGCTGAAAATGAACAGTATCATACAGACGGATTTTATTCGCGCGTACATCACGCAGAAAAACTACGACGCCGCTGAAGAGCTCTTCGAGAAATTGAAAGCCGAATCGAAAGTGACTTTGCCACAGTATAACGAGATGCTACGCATGTACGAGTTGAGAGGTTTGTAGCTATTCATGATGTAATCCATTGCGTAATCTTTTCTACGTAACAACCTAAAAAACCGGATGTTTTGCCACTAGTTCTATTGTTAAAAATTTGAAACAACCGGTTTTTAGCGTGCTTCGTTATAAAAGATTACGTAACGCATATCATGAAATGTTATGTCTCTTGCCTCTGCGAAATACAATCTTTCTTACAGACGACTTATTCTTAAAGGTTTGGAAATAAACCCGGATGTTTGACTCCAGTTTTAAATTTTCAACAATAAATCTAGTGGCAAACATCCGGTGTTTTGGAATGTTTCCCGAGAAAAGATTACGTCTTGAATAGGCACAGTGACGGTGACTGAATCGATGCCACCTGTTGTAAACAATCACTGATATAATAAGTAAAAGATATCACAATGTTACTTTTTATTCATGATATGCGTAAGTTGTTCTGTCATTTTTCCTGACGAAAATAGTTGAAAAATCCGGAATTTGCCCTCTCTTTTGGGTATATTATGAATTATTATGAACGGGAGTGGTGGAAAATTTTCAAAATCTTAAGATACGGGGGGGGGGGCGATAAGCTAGAATTTCAACTGTTGCAATCACTGAAAAAGGCTGAATAAAAAAAAGGTAATAAAAATTAATAAACGGTTTGTTCCATGTTTTCTTTTTTGCAGGTGACGTCACAAAATCGGAACATCTCTACCAAGAAATGTTGGAAAACAATTTCCGGCCAAACGCATCAACTTATGCTGTTCGAATCCGAACTTATTTGACAGCGTAAGTTTTTTTGTTTTTTTTAGTTATAGTTTTATTTTTTCTCCCCATAACCCCCCCCCCCCCCCTTACTCTTTATAAAAGAGAATACGGCAACGCCTCTTTTTAAAGGAATGCAAAGAACAATGCTTATCAACTTCATTTTGAATCTTTTTTTAGAAAACAACCTGAAAGATGTATTGAGATTATCGAAGAAAATATCGGAGAGAAAAATGATTTACGCGTCGAACTGTTCATGGTTGTGCTACGTCACTTGGTGCCAACTGGTCAAGTCGAATGTGTTCAGAAAAGTAAGTTGATTCAAGAATAATCCCCGGTTTCTCGAAATAATTTCCGATTTCTATTCACAAATCTTTTAAACCATGGTTGAATTTACTTTGAATATAAAAAGGATTGTAATTTAAATTTCATTTTAACGCGAGTATTCCAAGCCTAAAATTTTAGGACTTTCATAAAACTCAAAATTTCGGGAATATACGGGCGTGGTGTTATTATTCTCGTCTCAGTCCCTTTTTGGAGCCCTGGAGGAAGTCTGTTGCAAAAAGATTGTCACTTAAAACACTGTAAATACCATTTTGCCACGAAAAGAAAAGTTAGTAATACTGTCCTGGTTGCTACAGGGGAGTAATATTAAATGACAATTTTTTAATAACAGAATTTAGGAGGGAGAGCAGAGATCTCATTTTGAGTATGGGGACAAGACCCTCTGAGTGACACTATGTTTCTTTGAGCAAACTCGTAACTTCGATTTTCAATATCTTACCAAATGATGTAAGTATATAGGGGAAAAGCTTCTCTGAATAACATTCTTTGATTCAATTTTTCAACTTTGATTTCAATTATCTACCTAGTGATCGACTTGATCAAGAAACACCACAGTAGCAAGGTACCTCCACATCGGCTCAATGAAGCTTTGATTCTGGTCAACATCAAAGCTGGAAATATTGAAGAAGCATCCACTCTACTACCTGTAAGTTTCGTTAACTTTTTAAGCAGATCAAAATTTGTCAAAATTCGAAAAAGTGAAAAAAATGCCCTAAGAGATTCGGTATTTTTTTGACATTTTTGTGACATTTTTTTTTTTGGATTTTCAGAAAATTTAGATCCATTTAATTATTTGATTGTGAGAAAAATTAGTTTTCTCTCTTCCCAGCTGTCAGTATCACGCCTTCCTAAGTTTCTCCCACCCCAACGTTTTTGTGTTCTGATATTTTATTTTAAACATTTTTGTCCAGAGATCAGAAGAGCAAACGATAGAAGACGAAGAACAGACATCTGAGCCAGCACTGAATCCATACCGAAAAGCTGCCAAGTCTGCACATCTAGATGGTGATGTAAGTTTCTCAAACACTCATTGGTTGATTAGTTCTCCTTGTCTTTCAGTTTGTTTTGAACATAGTAAGCATAGTCTTTTGTTTACATTTTGTTTTGAACTTGCGTACGCAAATCGGTTTGTTTTGCTCACTTTTTAATCATGTGATAAAAAATTCCAAGAAAAGATATTGGTAACGTGATCAAACAAGTGAGCAAATAGACATTTGACTTAAGTTTTAAACAAAGAAAAAGTTATATCAACATAAAGAATCATTTCTAAATCGTAAATGTCCACTCATCTTCGGAATTTTTCTTTAATTCAGGTTGATTACATTGAGAATCTGATCAAGTTTTTGAAGAACAATGATTTATACTACCAGACATTGGACACCTTTTACTTGCTTGCACTGAGTAAGTAGTTTTTCTAGTTAGCCTCAAAGTCTAGTCTCAACCTTTTTTTATGATGTTAAAAGGAGTGGCGTTTGAATTTAAACTTTAAACATTTAAATTTGTAGAGCGTCAACCCGAAAATTTTATAAGTGAAGAGTGGACAGAAGATAAAAAATCCCCTCTATAGCATTGTCCTTTTAAACCAATACGTCGTCTTTCCTTATTTTCTGTTCAGATAAGATGAACAAGGTTGACGATATCAAACAGCTTTACGAAGAGCGCGTCGCTGAAGGGTTTCAACCCACCGAGAAATTCATGTCGCTCTTACAACAGATCATCGAAGTGAGAAACTTGCAAGATTTTACGCATCGGCCAGCGGTTGCTGAAGAACTCGTTGAATAAGAGTGAACGGAGGAAGTGAGAAAACAACATCAAAGATGTCAGTGGTCCATGATGACCATTACGTAATCTTTCATACGGAAGCATCTAAAAAAACAAGGTGTTTGCCAGTTTTATTGTTACAAAAGCCAAACTAGTGTTAAACACCCGACCTTGTAGGGATGTTCCCGTATATAAAAAAACATTATGTAATGCTGATGAATACCACGAATAAAGGTTACGCGAGATTTGATGTCTTTGGTTCAAACCCGAGAGAGTGTTGAACTCCGAACAGGCACATAAACCGTTTATGCACAGAACAATCAAAATGCTGAAACCTTCACCAAATTTTATTACACGTTTTGAATACTGGCAGTCTTGTTTTGTTTTTGACGTTTATGCTAATTACATGCTCGTATTAATCATCATCATAGTTCATACATTATATCCATGACGTAATCTCTTCTACGGGGACATCTTAAAATGCCAGTTGTTTGCTGTTAGTTTTGAACTTTAAACAATAAAACTAGTGGCAAACGTCCGGTCTTTTGGGATGTTTCCGTAGAAAAGATTACGTAATAGATATCACGAATTTCATTCTATGGCTTCAACGAACAATAATTTTATCTTTACTCAAGACCATCAAATTTTTCTTTCTCAGATGATAGGAGTCACTAAAGGATAACAAAGTTACTGGTTCATCGCCTTAGTGTTAGTTAAAGAAAGATCTCATAAATGCTATATTAGCGAGGCTACACAAGAAGCTATTTGCGACGTTTTGGGCGTATACTTTTTTTATTTTATAAGAACAATTTTATAAGAACATCAAGCCTCACATTTAATGGTAAATTTTACCAAAACCTAATGTATGAAGAACTTACAATTTGAGGATGACAATTTTCCTAATTAAAGCTTAGACCAAGGGAAGCATTTTAGGCATATATTAAAGGGTGGGGTGGGGTGAGAAAGTTAAGAAAATGCGTACCAAGGTAAAAGAGTGTATGTAGCGGCCTGTACATAATCTATGTACAGGCCGTCACATACTCCTTAAACGTCGCAGATAGCTCCTTGCGTAACCTCGATATCACTATTATTTGGACTATTCCCTGTTGGTGTATTGGTTTTGATAGGATTAATGACATGTTTATAAATCACAGAGTTTAAAAAATTATTAAAATGGAGACGTTTAGTTTGTAAAAGTTTAACATGTTATACGTACGGAGAATATTATTTTGTGAAAAAGAATTTAAATTTTCTATATAAAATGATAGTTCATTGTTTTCGGGTGGCTCCAATATTACACCTGAATCAACCCAGTTAATTGGCTTTCATTGTCCCACCATAAATCTCAGACTTTTCCTTGACGTTGAATTGCGGCGAGAGATTTTTTTAAACAAATTTCCTTGATCGCTGGGAACCCCTCCAAAATCTGTTTGAATTATGAATATAGTCAGAAAAAAAGTTTTAAACGCATTTTCTTAATTTTGAAGTAGAAACAGAGATTCCAAAATCATGGCTGTTTTAAAGATAAAAATGAACTTTATTTTGAACATGCATTTAGCACTGCCGGAAAAATATCCTGGAAAAGTCCTATTTCTCTGATAGGCTCATTGGCGAGATTTTATCCCTTTAAAGCAATGTTTTTTTGAGCGATTTTTCAAGGTGATCAAAGAGAGGTCGATCCGAGTGGTAATGAATTGGGTGTAAATAGTATCCAATTGTTGTCGGACCTCAGAACATGATTTTTCGTAAGTTCTCGGGTAGAAATGGTGTAATTTACCGTAACTTTTGGCCACCAATAGCACCCATCCTAGCATAGCCATTTATTTACCAAAAGAAGCGTATTAAGATGTAAAATATGATGTCAACTGTTGCTAGTTTATTTCTGAGACCAGCTTTAAGTAATTACGTCACAAAAATTAGAATTGCCATATCTCAAAAACAGCTATTCTAAATGTAACCAAATTTTGACAAAACATGAACTTAAAAGCTAAAAAAATAAAAATAGACTTTTTGTCATAAAATGCTGACGTGGGCATTTTTTCAAAAAATAATTCCACTGACATTATTCTTGTTATGTGACCTTTCTCTGGTTTAAATTTGAATGTATTTATTATTGTAGTTATTGACTTCCAAATAAGGAAATGAACAAAAGCAACACTCTCCGTTAGCAATGTTTCCCTGTAGAAATTGCTCATTTTTAACATTAATTTATGGCAGGCTGACTCTTTCAGGTAAAAAGACGTATGTGACATGAACATTTTTTGAGTAAAAAACGCTGAAAATGAAGAAAAGACGTTTTTGAAAGGCCTGTAAAACATATTACACTTTTCTTGTATTTTTTACATGAATGGATTTCTTATGATGTAAACATTTTTAAGCGTTTTTAAGCAACTTTTTTCAGCAATTTTGGAAATACTTGTAACTTGTTTATATATCACCTTGTCGACCGCAGTCGCGCGGTCAGGCGCGTGTCATTTAATTACTTAATTACCCCCTAAACTCGATCCAATCCTTTTTGACACATTTTTCTATTGTATTTAGGTGCGAAAAAAATTAGACTGGGACGGTTTTAGGGGTTATGGCGGACATAAAAATGCCCGCGCGGCGATTGGCGGCTACGGTCGAAAAGGTGTATTGTCTTTTTACCTAAAAACGGCAGCTTCGCAGCACATTGGCACCCACTGGTGTCTCTTCGGCTACTTTGGTTTTATAAGAACATTAAAATTCTAATGTTCTTAGCTTTTCGGTTTCAAGCCTTAAAATGTTTTAAAAATGTTCTTAATTAAGTCTTTAAATTCATGTGTACATAATCAAAAATGAAAAAATTCTTATTTCTATACTCTTGATTCTCCAAATGTTCTTAACATGTTCTTAATTTTTGTACACCCGAAGCCTTATGTTCTTATATACTTTGTTCTTATAAAAAACGTGTATTATGTTATCGTCATCATAAATTTTGAGAAAAATTACCTCGTTAATTCCCACAAGATCCAAGAGAGTCATATCCATCCACAAAAGTTTCAAAGAAGCAAGATACGATATCAATCTCGTACCCAGAGCCTGATTCTGCATTCTTTTGACTTGCATGATATCCTTTCCGTAATGCTATCAAAATCGTAAAAAAATGGAGGAGAGGACTGGGGACGAGTTTGGATACTGATGATAAGAAGTCCCGGTAATATTTTATTTTCTCAGTTGTGACGTTTAATAGATTTGAAGATTATAATCCGGGGCCCCTGCTAGGAAAAAATAGGAATGGGAATGTACCTATGGTCAGGGGGTGCCTTTTTCGGCTCTAGTGGATTCTTGGTATCACGTTATGTCGCCTCAGCTGTACAGTAAACGAGGAAAAAGAGAAATTAAAGTAAATAGATAAATACAAAAAACTCACGAAGAAAGTTTACACAAAATTGTCATCCTCAAATTGTAAGTTCTTCATAGGTTTTGGTAAAATTTACCACCAAATGTGACACTCGATGTTCTTATAAAATAAATGAAATTAACCCTTAACGCCATAAGAATGAATTAAGGAATGAATGAGCACAGCTCAATTAATAGGCAAATTACAGCCATTATATCAGGGAAAGAGAACCTTTGTCTGTCTGAT
>JAUJPO010131430.1:0-20875 GCA_032270745.1 Tiaropsis multicirrata | reverse complement strand
GAAGGCTCCCTTTTCGATAGCTATCTACCCGAAGGTAGGGGAGGGCGCCACTCCTTTCCCTGGATTTCTCCACTTACACTCGCTCTAATCCCTTAATGCTGAGTGCGAAGCAGGACTTGTAGCTTTCGAAATATGTGGCAAGCTTAAATCAAATTATCAAAACAAACTTTCCTTATTTAAATTCACCACTCGGGCACAAAGTAAAGTAAAACAAAACGATGATAGACGAAGTTTCCACTCATCCAAAGGGTTCTCAATTAAATTAGGGTGGAGTGGGGCACAGGGGCAGTAATCTTCAAGCTACGGACCAACCAACTGCTGAAAGGGATGGAGATGATAAAATTATCGACCTTGCGTGACATTTTTAAATCATTAAACTTAACTTTCTTTTTGTACTTAGCAGTTTTTAATTAATCTATTGCAACTTTCAAAAGGCTTGCTTTGTGAACTAGTGAGAAGCGCTGTGAAGTCGTTTCTTTTTCTCATACATTACATGGCGTCATTTGTAATACAATCTTGTATTTTACATAAGCTGTATTTTGACGTTAAAGAGTTTTGCCTTTTTAGCGCCCTGGGCGGAGTGGGTGGTTTGGATGGTATTTAAAGATAATAACTTAAAATTCATCAAGCTGTAGCAAGCTACAGTAATCTTAAACTGACATACTTTCATCTCTAGAATCAGCAACAGGTCCAATAAAAGACATAACAATTACTTTTTCATGATACAAACTCCTCCACAGTGTGATGTAAGCCTCGCAGAAATAGAAAAAAAGGTGACTGAAAATAATTGTCATCAATTGTCTCTTGTTAAAAGTTCATATTCATAATTTGAATATGGCCTGTTAATTACTTTCAAATGATTTATGAATTATTTTATTGACGCTGCGTTCTACGCGAGTTGATATTAAACGATTCAGTAAGTTTTTTCTCTGAAAGTTTTTTACGTATGTACAGCTGAACCCATCCATGTAATTCGAATTCTCAAGGGACCGAGAATTTCGTTCGAATTACATGAGTTTTCGAATTATAGGAGTATGATTAAGTTTGATTAAGTAGGACGGGACCGAAGATTTTGTTCGAATTATATGAGTTTTCGAATTATAGGAGTTCGAATTACATGGGTTCAACTGTATTAATTCTTTTAAATATTTACATTCACAGAAAAAAAAAAAAAAAGCAAACCGATTAGAATTTCTTTGAAGTTGATATGTGATCGATCTAAGGAGACGTTGGGTTCTGAACCATAAGCAACCAGTAAGAATGAAACTGAAACGTTCTGGTTGTCCACCACAAATCTCCAAAAGGTCTCCACCAAATCCAACACCTCTGTATTGTATTCGAAGACCATCTCACATTTCTTTCCAGCTTCGACCACACCTTTAGACGTGGTACACACCATGTTGTCATTTAAACCTGAATTCGTTCCATCGATAGAATCTTGTATCCATTGGAAAGTGTACGAAGTGTTGGTGGGATTAGTCACAAAGAAACGTCTGTCGATAAAGACAAAATAATCCGTAATAGTCTGGCCGAATTGTGAAATTAAATAATTCAACATTGCAAAAATTTACGGACTAGCATATTTGGTACCGTTAGAACCGAGGTCAAATATCTTAAGATCAGTACAGATTAATTCGGCCAGACTACAATAAAGACTTTTATTAGGTTACATCCACAAGTGATATTAATTTTCAAACAAAATAAAACCGTTAACAATACCTATTAATAATAGTGTTTTAGAAAAAAAAGAACACTGCTATGTTCCATTTGCTTTCTGAACACTCTATTTTTCGCCATGGCATGATGTCCGAGTTGGGGAAAACAGAACACTTGCTAAAGATTAGTGTTTGTTTTCCTCTCGAAATGATTAAATCTTGTTGGGTTGGAAAGTATATCACATGGCTTTCCGTGGCGAAGAATGTTTGGTTTAACTTATAATCAGTCGTGGCTCCTAAAGCTCAAGATTATTTAAACCATGAAAGAAATTGAAAGAAAATTCACTGGCAAACCTCGTCATTTTACTTGTCAGTCCACTGAATTCAAATTCTAATGTTTTGGTGTTGGGATCAAGCGGTGTGCCAGCAGCCATGCCATTCGGGCCTTTCAACTCGGGATTTCTTCGCTCACTGATGTAGTTTGATTCACCCAGTTCGAAATGACACCACGGAAGCATGCTTAACCCATGAAGAGCAATGATTGGTCGTTCGTGTTGAGGGAAAAGATTATCAACGCTGAAAATTAGATATATATAAGGCAAAGCAATTATATTTCTTGTTATGAAAAGTGTCCATCAAACTTTAAAGGCTTAAAATATGAGCAGCAACTCAGTCAATCAGCCCTTTTTTACTTACCCTCAAAACAGTCCTGCATACAAGGAGCTGCAAATCAGCCTCCGATATGGCACATATGTGTTATTTTTTTGTACAGAACTAGCTAGGTATGTTTTGAAAACACTCGAAACCTTTTTTAAGATGGAGCGAGGATGCGTTCTTAAAACAAAACTCAAACTAAACGTCTACATTTTCTAAGCGAAGTTCAATGGCGTCACTGTTATCCACAACTATTTGGCTAACCTGGGAAGCTTCTTGCGAGCTGACACGCATACCCTATAACAAAAGTCTTCGAAGGGGAATGCGAGCAGGCTAAAGCAACTATAGATATAATGGATACATCGAACACAGAAAGGGATTAGATTTTGTGTACATTTCAAATGGCCGGGTGCTTGAAATACTCAAATCGTTCAACTTACTTGCAAGTCAATATTCCATTGAATTCAGACACTTCTAATGGCGAGAATCGAACAGTTAGGGTAGCTTCTTCGCCACTTTGTATGTTGCCTTCTGATGGTTCAATGGTAAAGGGAAGTTCATCAGTACCTCGCGCTGTTCCTAAAGAGATAAAGAACAAGTTATCTGACACTTTTATTCAGTTGAAGACAAGAAAAAAGTAGAAAAAACGATTTTGGAAAAGGGGAAGATTAGAAAAAAATGTTGAAAAAAAAATAGATACTTTGATTGATCTACCTGGCAATCAAATAAAATAAACCCTCAAAAAGCCATAAACAGCCTTTGGACGAAGGAAGGAAGGAACGAACCAACGAATACTCCAAAAACACCCATGTCTCAGATAATTATTTGATATCTTTAAACCCCCTTGAAGTTTTTGGCAAATATCGGGCGCGAAAAATCAAGCTCCGTCACATCCGAGGGTTTCTGGATACCCATCTGTGTGCAAAATATCAGAAAAACCAATGAACCAATCTCGAGAAATGCTAATAACAAACAAACGAACGGACGGACAGAGGTTAATTTATAGGACCTCCGGGTAGGTCCAAAAAAAGAACAGAAGAAAATTATTCTTAGAGGTAATTGTGCTGAATATTTCTACATACCACGTATTGGAGCAGTGACGGAAATTGCATCATAAACCAATGTCATTGCGCTGGTTGGTCTGCCATCGATAGAATGTGCAAGGTGACTGACATGTCCCCCCATAGCTGCTACGTGATGAGCATCACTACTGGCTGAAGACCGTCCGTCCGTTCCCACACGAGAACGTCGCTGAGATTGCTCTTGTTTACTTTTAGCACCCCCTTGACGTGAGGCCAAGGATTGAGTTTTGACACTGTCTCCAGTCCTCGACGCTGGTGTTTTGCGATTACTTCTACTCGACACCTTTTGATCTTGTGGTGTATGAGGACGATAGGTGCCTGGTTGCACGGACCACGAATAAGACAAGGAAACTTCGCCTTCATTCTTCAATGTAAAGCTGAACAAAAATAAAATTTTGTTAAAATAAATTTTGGGGAATGCGTGTGCTTTATCGCTGATTCCACCATCTTATATATTGTCACAGGAGTTTTTCTTTGTACAAACCCTTTTAGCTATCTTTCCCCAATAAAACATTTCAACCAACCTATTAAAACTATACAGATGGAATGGGCTTTTCCATAAAAGATCCATACCATATGTGTTGAGGATGTTGGACACGCCCAGTACCCCCTAGTAACTATGGTGAAAAATCTAGGGGTTTGTATGAAAATAGAATATCCAAGTGACATGAGTGGTAAAAATCATATCCTCAATATGCAAATTCAGGGCGTGTGAAAAATTTCAATGTAATTAGGGGATGTAATTTTGAAAAATGACTTCCTCAACACTGGGTCTATGGACTTTTTCTGGAAAAGCCGAACAGCTTGAATTTATTACTAAAAAGCTTCAAACCACTTCAAAACTTTACCTAAAGTATCGGGCGTCCAGCATATATGTATCTTTGAAATAGATGCGATCGGTTGAACACTTAAGTCGTGCGTAGTTACAGTTAGCAGACACCAAGAGGTCAAGTTCTTTGGTGCTTCCAGAAAGAGCTGTGTACGAGGGCTCTGGTTCAATGCTAACCACCCTTTTCTTTGGTACATTCTTTGGTTTAACTGCCATCGCTGGTTTTGATGAATCTACATGAGGTATTTCTACTTCTGCCTTCCAAGTAGCTTGGCTAGGAGTAGTATTTAAATCATCCACCCATTGGATAACGTGTTTGGTATTGTCCCAACTGGAAGCCTGAAATGATAGATAAATGACTATAGAGTAGTGTTTAATCTCTTGGTAAAACAGGCCCTGACACAACTGCATCAATCTGTAAGGAAAGATGATAAAGTAAATAAAACAGGTTACTTTATTCGGATTAACTTTCGCGAATTTTGCCCTTTTTCGCGAAATTCTAAAAAAAGTGTCCTAACTCTACTTTAATACACTCAACTATGTCAAATAATTCCGTCATTCGCGATTTATCTCGCGAAATTTTGCGACTTTTCCATTTCACGAATCTTTGACCTCAAAAGTTTATTCGAAAAAAAGTAAGCACCCAACTAGCAAAGACATTAAATTCAAACAATCGAAACCAATCATATGGCAAAAACAATACAAGCTTTAGGTGATTCACCTTTTTCTTGCTCTTTATAGCGAGCACAATGATTTCAATTTTGCATGGAATGTTGTGTCGATCAACCGAGTGCGATTCTCCATTCTGATAGGTCACCGTCACATCACGTGCACAGCTCGGTAACAAATGCCCCACTGATGGAGAGAACTTAAGGAAAGGTAAGGAGTTCCATGAGAAACGAACGGTCTCCGTCGTAGAGTGGTTTGTCAATGTGAAGTTGAGGATCTTTGGTACATTGATCATGCAATCGCCAAATAAAAGTTGATTGGACGAAGGAACTAAAAAATGAATAGTGAAAAATGAGAATTAAAGACACCGCTTGTTTTTTTTCAACTGTCAAACTCTCCGAAGGCGCCGTGGTACAGTGGTCATCAACCTTAATTCCTGTACGGGAGATCAAGGTTCGATTCCCACTTGCGACGGCTCACTTGGCAAGTAAGCGAACCTTCGCCCGGGTCAGTCCAAGGTTACTGACGGGATACTAACTAAAGAGTAATTAGAGGAAAATAGGCTTGAAAAGCCTCCTGCAACTCAAACCAAATAAAAAAAAACCTTTGTCGTTGTAAGAAAGAGATTGGGTTCAAGGGAAACGAGTCTCGTGGACTTTTGTTGGTGTGGTCAAAAGCAATTTTAATCACAAACAATAAAGCGAAGATAATGTTTTTATTAAGAGAAATTTCTGTTTGTATTTACTTATCACTTCTTCCCCATCAAATTCTACAGCAGAACTTGCTCTCTGCATTGTTGTTGTTTTGTCATGGCAATGAATGTTATCAATGGTCACACTTTGTTTGTATCCCTCACCAACCAACTGTATGACGTTGTCTTCGAACGGGTTGTCCACTACCGTAATTCGTAGCTCGGCTGCCATCATGGACGCTTCATTAGGCGTGAATTCGACCAGGAAGCTCATGGATGCACCGACATTCAGTTTGAATGTTTTGGAAACAGGTTTGGTGGAAGTGGTGCAGAGAGCTGTTTCTGAAATGCCCTTATCATCACCATCATCAGAGACCTGATAGTATTATTGAAATCAAATTAGGTTAAACTAAATTTCATAGAACTTGAAAATCCGGCAGCGAAATGCCTTATTTCAGTTTGACCAAAACAATTAGTATAATGGGTGTTCAAAAGGTAAATCTGATTCCATCTAGGGCTAGATAGGGCTGAGAGAGTAGATCTCCAAAATGGGATCATTTGTCAAATAGGGAAATAAATGAAATAAAAACCCATATATTAACTAATTGTTTGGGTCATCTCTTTTCGCCGCCGGACTTTGACCTTTTTCCAAGGAAAATGATGACTGAATTTTAACATTCGAAGCTTCTCTTAACATTCAAAAGGAATTATTTTTCGAATTTCACATCTTAAGCTTTTCAAGTGTCGAACAACAAAAGGAAAATCTTCTCGCCAAAAAATACAAAACATTCGAAAAGTTTTTGAAATTCCAACAGAAAGCAACACATTTCAAAGACTTTCTGTGCTATCTGTCAGGATGAGTTCAGAATTTATCTCCATCGATAAATCGAATTAATAATACCTTTTTCTGTCGAATGAAGAAACTTTGATTAGGATCATTAAGTTTGATTATTATAACACATGGCAATGATGCATCGTTCTTTAGTTCAATCGGTAAAAGCTGCGATCTTCCCAAGAGCAACCTAAGATGTATCAAAACATTAAATACAGTTACCATAGTAATCTCAAACATCTTCAGACTTTCAAGACACAGTATAACAAGAACGTTTCCAATTTTAATTTCGGTATCTTTGATCAAACTCACTAAACTAACATCGAGGAGTCTGTTTGTTGTGACCTTTTAATGTGTGCAACCACAATCAGTCGAGGGAGAGTTATTAGATTTCGTTATGTGGTCTGGTTTGATCTAGCTGAAGTGTAGAACATACCGGATGACTCAAAAAGAACTTCACACGTTTGGCGACTTCTTGGGGCGGAAAAAATCCAGATTGAAACTTTTTAAGTTTGGCCCAGTAGTAAGTAGTAGTAAAATTTAGTAAAATAAAAAAAGTGCTAAAACACTAAAATGTTAAAATAGGAAGAAAAATTATGTGATGCTAAAAAATGCTTAATTTGATACCCCTTTTTTGACGTCTTTTTGCACTTTTTGAAAAGTGAATTTTAACTTAAATTTTAATTTAATTTTAACTTAATCGGGTACGGGACATGCCGCCCGGCAGGGTACCTTTTTTGAAGGACTGAAGTGTCTGACAGGTTCCCAAAATCGTCAAAGTAAAAAAAAGAGTACTCTGTTTTAGGGCCTTTTTTTTGAAAATTTTGGCCCATTTTCCAAAAATTATGAGAAATTTGCTAAAAACTTTGTATCTGACAGGGTGCACTTTTCGACCTCAGAACAGCACATCCCCGTCGGTCGTTACGGTCAGTACCCCCCCCCCCCCCGGGAGTTGACACACGATATTGCAACTTGATATGACAAGGTTCTAATTTGCTTACACACTGTATTCTCATTTTCTTCTGTTTGGCAAAACTGTTGTTGCGAAGATACATAGATATATACTTTTTGTGACTTGAACTGATCTTAACAAAAGTTTAACCCTATTCGAAATAGGCTTTTAAGGGTAGTTCAAAACTAGGGGGAAGGGCTATTTTCGTACCATACCCTAACTTTTGATCTGGTTGTCCTTTTTGCATGAAATTTGGTACACATTATCCTTACTATAAATAGTAAACACTGACACAAAAATATTTTTGATGACGTCACTCATCATACTGACGTGAGCAAAAATAGAAAAAATGTCATTTTTTTCACCAAAAAAATGAAAATCACCAAATTTCACGCTGAAAAGAAAATCAAAAGCTGGAAATGACTCTTTAAATTATGCAATTTTTCACGACACCTGCTTATCAAAAATGACATAAGGTGTGAAGATTTTTAGGGTTTGAAATGTATTTCAAATTGATGCTAACAAAGTTAGGAAAAGTCACAAAATTTCGTTTGTATAGCATTTATATTCCACGGAGCTATTACCAAAAGTTTACCTTTGGTACAAAAATAGCAACCCCCCTCCCTAGTACGAATGCGGTTAAAAGCGGTAAGATAAAAGATTTAAGAATGGGTCTGAAAATAACTCCTTGTTATGAAAATGATATATACACTCTGTTTTTTATAAGAACCAGTAACTTTAAGTTGAGGCTCAAATTGTTCTTATTTTTTGTTATTTTATTTATTTATTTTTTTGAGCAAGAAATTTTATAGTCAAGGTACTAATAAGAAAGAGTTTTAAATAATAAAATAATAATACCGTTTTTGAAAGAAATTTGAGCCTCAGAACTGTTCTTAAATTGTTCTTATAAAAAAAAGTGTAATGTCAATCAACAAACTGGTACTCATTATAACATCAACACTACATCATAAACAACATTGTAAAAACTGCATACTTCTCGTAAGAGGTTATCTGAAGAATGACGCAAAAAGACATGTTTTTTATAAGAACAAAGTATATAAGAACATAAGGCTTCGAGGCCAAAAAGTTAAGAACATGTCAAGAGCATTTGGAGGCTTTGGAGAATCAAGAGCATAGAAATAATAACACTTTTTTATTTTTGATTAAATTGAAAGAATTAATTAAGAATAGTTTAAGAACATTTTTTAAGGCTTGAAACCAAAAAAGCTTCGAATTTTAATGTTCTTATAAAAAAACGTGTAAATGTAACATAAATTTGGTCCTTTAGAAATAGCTAAAGGATATGATAGGACATTTTATCGCCCTGTTAACAAAAACACCACACTAGAAAATATTATAGGTGATGAGTGTTTGTACAGCTGTAGAACCAATATACCGTAGCTATAGAAGCTTTCATTCGGTTTCATGACGAATATTCTTAACTTTTTGGAAGAAATCATCCTAAATTTTCTTGAGATATTCTTAAGTTCTTATCAACCCCAGTCTTTCCACAGTGGCAAGTTAAAAAGGGGTGAAAAGGAAAACAAAAATAAATAACAGGCCAGCTGAATAAGCTTCAGTAAGAATTTAGATGTATTTAGGAATAATTTCCAAAAATAAATTTGAGGTCAACCCTAGAAAATTATAATTTTTCTAGGACGTGATGGTGTTTAATGGTGATGACGTTAGTGTTTTTTTGTGAAAGATATTAATTTGTTTGCTTTTTCAAAATTTCAGAAATTCTCACACCCATTTTAAAGGTCATTAATTTTTTGCGGCCGGGTGACCTAAAAAATATTTTAACCCGGCCAGTAACGCGGAAACGAACTTTTTTTAGGGTTGGCCCTATTAGCACGAAGAGTATACCGATAAGAGCGAATCGAAATATTTTGTCTTATATAGCAAAATAGAAAATATATGTTTTGTTATTCGATCACATGACTGTGTACGTACTGTAGGTGATTATAAAAATATTTATTACTTAAAAGTCATCTGATATGAATTCGGTCTTTTTTTCTGTGACAACACACAGAGACAGAAAGTATTTGTTTTGATTGCGAACAATATGTATACGATACTATGTGAAAAATGTTTAAGAGGGGATTGTTTTTATGGTTTGCTTTAAGTAACCATATCTCTTAGCTGGTTTTGAATTCGGGACCAGAGAAATTGAATATAGTGTTTTTACTTTTAGCAATACAGTACTACACACGAGAAAGTCAATAGCAACAGTAGGCAAAATGCAACATAGTAAATATCTACCATATCTATAAGCTGGTTTTGAATTCAGGAGCAGAGAAATTGAATATAGTATTTTTACTTTCAGCAATACAGTACTACACACGAGAAAGTCAATAGCAACAGTAGGCAAAATGCATCATAATAAATATCTACCATATCTATAAGCTGGTTTTGAATTCAGGAGCAGTGAAATTGAATATAGTGTTTTTACTTTTAGCAATACAGTACTACGCACGAGAAAGTCAATAGCAACAGTAGCAAAGGCACAATATAAGAGATGGTAGGCAGAATCACAGCGATGATATTGATTGTGATAACAATCCTTGACGTCGTCAATGCAAAGCCAATGATGTCAGATGGAGGAGGAACTGTTGTCAACAAAAAAAGTAAGTTTTCTTAACAGCACCAAAACCATGATAAACACTCTAAATACACTTTTTTTTTATTATTAGAACCTTTAGAAAATTTCCTATCCCTCCCACCCTCAAAGATATGCCTAAAATCTTTCCCTTGGTCTAAGCTTTCACTAGAAAAATTTCCATGCTCAAATTGTGAGTCCTTCATAGTTTTTGGAAAAAAATGCCACCAAATCTTAGGCTCGATGTTCTAATAAAAAAAAACACGTGTATGCTTTTACAAATTGTTTTATAATAAATACAGTTCATGGCATCCAATAGTGGAATAAAATTTATAAAATTTAACTCCGCTTCAACTCCTAGTTGCCGGTCAAGACTTAAATCTAAAAAATCCTTAGATATTAGAAGACGCTCGAAAAGTCTGTTTGATAATCTACGAGGCTACTTTTAATATACTATGTTCACTCTGATTGTTTCAAATAGACTTTTTCTCATAAACTACATTGCGGACAACTACTGCCTCGTTTTGAATTGAGCGCTATTCTAACCGAATCCCAAGGGAGCGTATCAAAACTTGACTCCATTGATAGATGTGTCATTTTGAGTCTCGTGAGTTCATACATTGGTAATTGTATGAAAACGAGGCAGTCATTGTTCGTGACGTAATTTTTGAAAAGATCTATTGAATCACTTCGTTTTTATTTTAGCTATATGTAAAACACCTTGTCCTTCGAACTTTCTTAAACCGATTTGCGATCAACACGGTGAGAAATACGATAACGTCTGTCTGTTCATCAAAGCTAAAGATTGTGATGGTAAAGACATTTATTTCAGACCTTGCTTGTGACGATGTAATGTCATCAGTTCGTTGGTCATTAACCAGCAAATTGCTGGAGATTTTTTTTTTGACTCGAATATCGTATATTAAAGTATCAAACAACTTCTTAGTCTGTATATAATATATAGTTCAAGAAAAGATAATTGTAAACTATCCATAGAACTACAAGTTGCAATACCTCACTTTAACTTTAGTGACAAAAAAAAGAGAGAAAAAAATATGTGAAAACAAACTTACTTGTTGAAAAGCATGATTGGATATCCCTTTTTGTTAGTGGTGGTCGGTTTCAACACATTAACTCTGGGCAAATTGCCATCACCGTAAATTTCAAAGTTTAACCCTCGTCCTTTGGCTAAACTTGCAGACAACCCATCCACTGTTATTTCGAAAATACAGGAATAAGACTAAAAAGCGAAAACGAGATTAATGACTTGAAGTAGTTTATTAGAACACCTTATGACCCTATACAGAAGTAGTAGAGGGATTGAGTTAAAGATCTAGGCTATCCAACTTTTTGAAAGATTTCGTTGAGACCATCCTAAAAAAAAAATCATTGTTTCTGGTCGGCGGCCGGGTGAAATCTAGTTTTTTCTTTTGGACTGTTAAAGTCTGACAATCATGCTTTTACTATAAGATATTTGCATTTTCCAAAGATAATTTTTTTGAAGAACGAAATAGCAAAGAGACTGATGATTTAACTTGAGAAACAACGGGCTTTTCCAGAAAAAGTCCGTACCCCCCCTGTTGAGGATATAGGATATCCAGGGGGTCCGAAATTTTCAATATCCTAGGATATCCAGGGGGTGGGGGGTAAGAATTTGAGGACGAAAGATATCCAGGGGGATTCGAAATTTTCGGCACGGATATCCAGGGGAATGGTGTTAAGAAAAATCGACATCCTCAACAGTGGGAATATGGATATTTTCTGGAAAAGCCTAATGTTAACATTGGAATTATCATAATTCACCTGCATAGAGGAAGGTTGAAAGGTGACAGTGGTAAAGCATGAACTATGGGCTTGTATGGATGCTCGCTGTGGTTGCACTTCGTAGATATCCGTGATCTTGTGGACTGGCTTGTTTGAAAGCGGCTTCAAGTTCACCACAACATCACACGGCACCTGTTGACAAACAATACAAGGCTTACAAATAATCCAAAAGGAAAAACTTAAAGAGATAAGTTATTCATGATATCCATTACGTAATCTTTTCTACGGAAGCTCCCTAAAAAGCCGGCTGTTTGTCACCAATTTTGAATTTTGAACAATAAAACTAGTGGCAAACATCCGGCTTTGGGATGTTTCCGTATAAAAGATTACGTAATGGATATTATTATAGATTAAAGGATTAGAAAGAGTTTTTGAAAAAAGGACTCCTCTAAATATCGTTTCACACACTACACAAGTCTAATAATCAATTTACCTTGAACGGGTTAGATATGTGGAATCGTGCTTTAGCTTTGTGTCCAACGATGGTGTTGTAGAACACAAACTTGTTCTCCTCTTGTCCGTATACTCCACTACCCGGCGTCAGATCTTCTGCATGATAGCGAAATACGTTGTGATTTTTGACAACACGTTGTTCCTCGAAAATGGTGGTTATACCTTGAGGTATAGTCAAAATGTTTGGGAGACAGGCTTCTCCAAATAAATGGTACTCAATGCCACCCGTCTTGCCCTTTGGATTGCGTTCAGAAATATCGATCATGAATTCCTGAAAACGAAATTAATTTTTATACAGTATATATAAAGTATTGTAGCCAGAATTAAACTTGATTCTTCAGGAGAGCCGAGTTTTCATTCATGAATAATGATATTATGACGTCATACCAAGGAAAATATTTGTAGAGCTCGCAGTGTTTCTTCTGCAAGTTACTTGTCTCTTTGAGAAGTAGGCCCTCGCTCCGGAGTACGGAATGCAGGTCCTATCCTGGGATAGTTTCTTATCATGGCACTAACCAGACACCGTCAACCACTGTGCTTGCGACATGGAGCTGCCAAATTGAGCCCATTGAAGCTTTCCGTAGTAAAGTAAGTCTCTTAAACGAGTTTGGAGAACGAAGCATCGAGACAAAAATTAGTCTCTTTTATTCAAGCAATTTTTAGAGACTTATGTACTAAAGAACGACGTGGTTTCAATTTGGCAGATGAATTATATGTACAATGTCTACCCATACTCTTGTATCAGAGAGTGATGATACCCAAAACTCCTCACATGAAATGGGTTAACCCGGCCGAAGGTACATTCACCTGCCAAGTGAATCGTAGCACCGAGTGGGAATTGAACTCCGACCTCCTGCACGGAAGGCAATGACGATAACCACTATACTACTACGCCTACTTGAGGGCTCGCCTACGTTACGCCTTACGTCTTCTTTGAGGTATTTTTTATTTCGCCTAGCGAAAGTATTACGATCAGCTTCTGCGGGTCGCGGCGGCGGTGGGTTGGAAGATTTTTTTGAGAAAACGAAAGTAGAGTATTAGTGGACAGACTCACTAAAATATTCTGCAACTTTCTACTCAAAGTTAGTGTAACCACGTAACCACGTGGTTTTGTCATTTCTCTGTAAGTAAAATCTTATGTTTTTTCAATCTTTGTTGAAGGCTATAAAGTATAGGTTGTAGCCTGTGATAAAGCCAGGAGCAATCTCACTCAATTTAACAATATACACAATAAATCGCTCTTTCAATTTACAATTATCAAACTTAATATACATCAACGACACCCTGCCTAATCCCCTGACAGTCCCCAGCGGGTAAATGTCCGGGATAAAGATTAATATCTATATCACTGGGTACAATTATTATATGCAAGAAAAAATTACCCGGGACATTTTTTTCCAAGGCGTTTTCAGACGTCCGGGGTATGGTTATGATGCGAAACAAATCGTGCAGCCAGATAAGTTAGTGTGCGGTTGGATAAGTTAGTGTGCGGTCAGCAATGGTTGAGGAATTGTTTAGGCCTGCAGTCAATGCGGGGTGGCCGGGGTGTTAGTCTCTTTAATTAAGTTCGATTATGAGTGCGATATCATTAAAATCGTACTTGTGAGAATTCCATTAGAAATTAGAAATTTGGCTGACAAAGTTGGACAAAGCTTGACTAAAAATCCTAATAGATTAGTTCGATTAAAGAAAGTCTTGTAGTTACTAACAAACCAGGCTGTCTTAAAATCTGTTTTTGACTATCGAACTAATCGAACTTGGTCAAAATTAATTGAAAAACAAAAGTTCAATTTTCAAGGCGGACATCAAAAAATTTTTTTGTTCCTGTCGCTGAGGGTGCAAAAAATACATGCAGGCAGGCAGGTAGTAAAAAGGCTGGGTTTTTTATATAACAGAGGAGAGTTCATTTTAGGAACAAATTTTTGAAAAATTCTTCTACATCGCTGCATTGGACTTTTCAGATATGAAATTGATATGGATGTGCGCTGGTGACAGGAACAATAGAATCTTTTGATGCCCGCCTTAGTTAATTGTACTTTTATAAAATCCAGAAAAGTGTGAGAATTTTATCAAGTTTGATTAGTTTGATAAAGTTCAATTAATAACATCGCAACAGTTTGATTGTAACTGGGATACTGTTGATTATTAATCGAACTGTCATATCATTATTCATGATCGAACTTGTCGAACTGCAAAATTACAAAAAATTGTCTTCCGGCTTTGCCTAGGAAAACTAAACTTTTGCTTATAATGATTTTTCCAAATGTTGCTCAGAGTAAGGGATTTAGTTACTGTAATCTACAAAAAAATAGAAATATGCTAGTCAGTAAGTTATTCCCATGCTGACCCTTTTATAATTCAATAAGTTGGTTAGACTATAAAAAATGACAAGGAGTGAGAGAGATTAAAAATCATTAATAAAAGTTCAGAAAGATTTTTTGTAGTTTTCCAAGTTTCCCCTGATTTTTCCAAGCAGACAAAGCTGATATGAACTATTTTTTGCTGTTGGATATAGGCAGAATTTAGATTAAAAAGTCTTTGTTACAAATATATATAGTATAAATGTGGAGCAGACATTTTGACATAATACCAAATGCACATGTTACATAAAATTGCTTATTCAACCCATTGCTACAAGTCATTTGCTGTAATCCTGTAAACACCAGGGTGACCACACGAGCTGGTAAAGCTGGGAAATGAATAGTCTTTTACTGGAAAATTATTTTCGATTAAAGATTTACACAACTTTAATATTATGTGAAAATGAATTAAAAAAATTTTCTTGCCAGAAAGAAGTTAATTTTTGTTATGATTAGGATATAATAATTATGGCCCTGTCAACAGGGTCAACAACTTACTTATTATTTATATAACACTTTGTTGTTGTCTTTTTTTTATTTTCTATTTTCTGGAATGTCAAATTTAAATTCATCATTTTTCTCCTAAATCATTTACAGTGAAACAAACTTTTTTCTGCGATTCCATAGCAAAAATTGAATAATTTGTGTCATATAATTAGGCGAAATTTTCGACTTTCAGTCGTCTTGTTATATATTATCATCAAATCTAACTTCAAAACTCCCGAAATACAGGGTGAAACTAAGAATGCGTCGAATTTTCAAAACATTGTACATAGAACCCTACATACCTCTTCACCAAGGATTGCGACTTCAGAAGCCATATCAATGGTAACAGTGGCTGAACTTCCCGGTATCACCACACCATATGCAGGGAATATGGTGAAAATACTCAGAGTTAACCTGATGTTGGTGTTGTGGGTTCCTCCACCACCAAGCAGCTCGTTCCTATGAAACAGAAATATTTTAAACATAATGTTATTTTATACCAGAAGATATATCAGAACTCTTATAAATTTGACGAAGAAAATGTTTTGGTGAAACAAATCACCGGAAACAATTCCGAAATTTTCAATGTCCTAGGATATCCAGGGGGTGGGGGTTCAAAATTTTCAATATCCTAGGATATCCAGGAGGTAAGAAATTGAGGAACAAGGATATCCAAGGGGTTGGTGTTAAGAAAAATCGACATCCTCAACAGTGGGAATATGGAACTTTTCTGGAAAAGCTCTTTGGAACAAGTCCGCCTGTGTTTATTTATTAAAAGAGTTGTTAACCTATTCATAGAATCTCGTCTTGATCGTTGTGGTACAATCTGTTGTGAGCGTCCCGAAACCATGGAGCCCTGTCGTGAAGTGGAAGCAATTAATCGCGTGGCAGCGTTCAGTTTGTTATTGCCGTGGAAGTTAAGAGATACAGCGGCTTTGGAAATGTTGTAGCGAAAATCAAAATCTCCTTTGTTCTCGATGACCAGAGTGCGTGACTTCTTGGTGTTGATGAGGATAGAACCGAAGTTGATATCGTTGATAGGATAAATGGAATACTTGCTGTATGTTGCACGTCCACTGATGCGAATGGGAATACAGGCGATGGTTTCACCGTGATCTCCCATCGTTGGTTCGATAATCTGTTAAATGAAATGAAGAAAAGTTTTACCTTGTTGTACTACTTGATGTCTTTTTAAAGCAATTGATATAATATAATATATCTTTTAAGTGTACAAATTTTTGGGTGTTCCAGAAAAGAAATGATGACGGGGGTGGAGTTAAAAGCTTTTTCTCATCATTTACCCCCTGGAAACATTTTACATCTTTGACCCCTAAACAACAGTTGTCCCCCCGGAGACCCAAATTTATCCCTGTACATCACAAGTTTACTCCTGGACATCGCAAATTTACCCCCAGGAAACCATCCCATTTATGTTACCCTCGGACAACATATACTCCACGCCACCCTCCCCCCCATTTGAGATCATTTGAAACAAATCAATTTTAACGTAACAATCTACATTTCTATTTTTATACCTGGCACTTAAGAATGGGTTGATCCTTGATCGCGATTTCATCTTTACATTTGAAGCAGACTACAACTTGAGTTGGTCGATCGTTTTGTATCAATGTTCCACGGCATGGACAAATGGAAAATAATTCTTTCAATTTGGCAGGTGAATGCTCAGTGGCTTCGAAGTAGAAATGGAATGAGATTTCGTATTTTCCTTTGTTCTTCAATGTGCATGTTTGTTTGACCTCTTCACCAACACGAACTACACCAAAGTCTAAGCCACCGTCGGCACCTATCAACAGATAAGAAGATAATATTTGAATGGCTTTCTTATGTTTTTTTTATGAACTTCGCAGGATGGTCAGAAAAATCGAAATGGATATTTCAAAAGCAAGGGGATACAAGCATTGCTTCTTATCTGCGTACTGTTAGTGTTGAATTACTTTAAAGGGATAAATTTTCGCAGATGAGGTCATCGAAAAATCCGCGAAATTAATCCCCACGAGAATGTACCCCATTAAAGTATACAATAAATACAATACACAAAAAAGTTACTAAAGATAAGTACAAGCTGCCCAATCAATTTATATACGGGATGTACCAAAAAAAACTGCCTAAAATTGAAATTTAGCTTGTTCTACTCGTTCTCAGACTTCTAAATATGATCTTTAGCCTTCCCTGGAAGTTTTATTTGTATATCAAGTATTACTTTTAAAGATATGGTTAATGTGCTAAAAAGTATGAAAATCCAATATTAGAAATATCAGTTTCTATCACAGAATATCCAGATAAAAATCAAAGAAGCATATACCTTTAGGGAAGCTCATATCAAGAGCCACATCATAAGCTTCTGCTTGAACGGAAATATTTTCTGCGTGTGATAATCCCATCACGTTGTCTGAATCTGATACCTTGAAGAAAAAAAGAAGAATTTCATATTAAACCAAGCGGTGGATACAGAAGATTCTGAAAACTTTGGACGCAGAATGTTGTTTTTACTCATATTCCTTATTTGGAAGTCAACACTCTCCGTCAAAAATTTTCTGCCTCTGTATCCGCCTCGGAACCTATCACCTAACCTGCTCTAAGATCTTAAAATGAACCCTAAGTTTGAATTCTTATAGACAAATCTTAAAATTAAAAAATCTAATTTGTGGCTCTTAATTAGGGGCAAGTTTATCAAAAAGATACAAAGATGTTTTTCAAAGTAACTTGGTACTTGAAGCGTACCTCAAGACGGATGATTTTCTTCAAATTGACAGGTTTGATTGCACGGAAATGTAAGTGCAAACCAAATTCAGACATTGGATCGATGGTACCGTGACCATCAGCAACAGAAAAGTCATCACCAAGATTTTCTAAACCACTTAACTTCCATGCCACTGGCAATAATGTACTGTTTCGAAGATAAACGGTGCGCGTCTCCTTGCTAAAAAAAATAATTTCATTCTTTATCACTTACTCTACACACGTCCGTGTTCAATGCAATTAGCGAGGTTACATGAGAGGTTATTAGGACGTTAGATGCGTGTATATCGGCCTGTACATAAATTTTCGCTTACAAGTTTTGTTTAGACGAAATATGTACAGGCCGACACGTACGCTCCAAACGTCCTAAATAGCCCCTTTGTTTATGATAGGGACACTTAGCTTCGCGCGACGGTAACAATTAAAGTCGCGTTGCAGGTATACCGTGTCTTTTTTTGTTAAAGGTTTAGCAATGTCAGCAGAAAATGGGGCGGGTTATAAAATGGTAGCAAATCTTGAAACACAACCAAAGAAAGAATTCAACAATGAAATTAGATTTTCGGTGAAAGAAGACGACAGTAGATATTGAGTTTCCTCAGAAGTTACGCATGTCCAGATCAACTCTATGAGGTCAATCTGTCGTACTCGTTAGCTACCGCCGTGCTAGCTAAATCTCCTGGAGCACTCTCTCAAACCTTCTTGTTAAATTCTTTTATTTTACTACGATTAAACATTGTAGAGCTCTTTCCTGAAAATCAAATTCTCAAAACAATAGACCTTTTTATAAATTGACTTTTTTATAAACAGACTGCCTCGTTTTTATACAATTACCAAAGTGATTAGTATGTTTCACGAAAATGAAGCATCTATCAATGGAGTCAAGTTTTGATAAGCTCCCTTGGGATTCGGTTACCATAAAACTCAATTCAAAACAAGGCAGTCATTGCTCGTGACGTAATTTATGAAAAGGTCTATTGGACAATACATATGTCAAATAGTAGTTTACTTGAGTAAGAGAAAGCTTACCGATGTAAAAGGACGCGATCAAAGACCACAGCTTTCTTATCTAACTCCAGTTCAGGTCGAACACCATCCGCTCCTACTTTAAACAGAACCGGTTCAGGATTTTCCTTCACACAACAAACAAGTGTATCTTCATACCGCCCTGGTGTCTTAGGATACGCCCAAATAAACAAAATCTGATTTTCTCCCGGTTTAAGACTCATGGCGGGTGGCTCTAACAAGAAGGTGGTGGCATTCGAATCGTTCAAATAAGCAAAAGTGACTTCAGCCGGTAGTGGCGAGGTATTGCTGATACATATTTGTTCCATGTTTTCGGGATATCTTCCTTCTCGATAGCGCTCACGATTTTTACCAGCAAGAAGGGGTCCAAACTCGTATATTTCATTGCCTAAGATAAATTTCTTATGGACAATTTCATCAGGTCTCTTAAATTTCTTTCTGTTCGGGAAAACGATTCTCGGTTCACGACTGATGGTCGGAAACGAGCATACACCACGACAAAAGAGTTGATAACGTCTTCGGGTGCCGACTAATTCGAAGTTCAACGTCTGATCGAACTGGCCAAGATCTTGAGAGACAAAAGAGATACGAAGTTGTACAGAATCACCCGATGCAATCACCCAACGGTGTTTATACAAATCTAAAGAAGCCCGACTTGCATTGGTGCTGGCAATCAATTCTTTGTCAGGGGTTAACGGAGGTGGAGTTCCTGTTTTGCTTGGTGCAGCGATGGCACTGTGTCGCCCTTTTTGTTTAGCTGATGCTTGGCGACCACGCTTCTTAGATTCCTGGAAATAACGAAAAAGTATGAAATTAATTAAGTTTCCATTAAGTTTCCAGTCTTCAAAAAGTCTCATAGGTCTCATTGTTTAGAAAGATTCAAATGGATCAGAAGAAAAATAGGAGAAGCTTGATATTGCCTGTGGTAAATCGTCTAAAATCCAAAAAAATGTTGTAAAATGTATGAATGTGAGAATGTAAATCAAAATATTTCTAGTTGTTTGTTGATAGAATTGCCGGAATTGAAGAAAGATAAGAAGGGTCAAATCAGGCAAACCTTTTTATCGACAACTGGTTTTTCTAATACGTCAGTAGATATATCCGACTTTGAAGGGTCATCGCAAAGAGTGTTCGTTGTATCAACACTGTTTGACACAAAAGTGTAACGTTGCGTTTCTCCAAGCGTTGGAATTTCTCGCTCCATGGGGTAAGGGACCACTGAGAAGACGGCCTCCGGTGGGACAGGTGGTCCAGACGGGCCAACACCAATGCCATCCATAACCTGAAATAAATTCAATGCAAACTAGGTGTAAAGGCCGGCGCAAATGCTTCAAAACTTTTCATCAATAAAATCCATCAAAATTGGTTTTCTTCCTTCGTTTTTTTTCTGTTTTGATTCAAATGTGTCAAAATGTTCATCAAAATAATCTTTTTGATGCATTTCAATGACATTTTTGATGCATTTGCGCCGACCTTACATCAACTAAGTATTCAATAGTTTGGAGTAAGTCAAAATCTTTCAATATCGAGTAAAATGACCACAAGAGACCACAGTTCTTACATCATTTGGTATGGGCAACAATCCAAACAGAAACGCTTCATCACATAGACTCTCATGTGGAATATTCGTCTCCAGTACCATGTTGGGAATCCCTATGCCATCTTTCACTTTGTCGTTCTCATCAGCAACACTGTTGTTGATATCGTTGCTTGAAATGGAAGGTGCTGGTGATTCTGTTATCTGTAAGAAAAAAATTCAGTCTATTCTTATGTGTTGTTGACACTTTTAGAATGTCAAGAAATAAACGGTGGCTAGAATCTAGTCACATCTGATCAATTGTATTTATGTCTTTCATCTAGAGAGTATGTGGAAATAAACGCATAGGTCATTCATTATTTTTAAATAAATCCATTTTATGTGGTTAGTGGTTAGTGGCCGGGAGACAAGAAATGGACACAAAATGAGTCTATTGACCCTGGATAATATATTCTCATGTAGTGTACTG
>JAUJPO010131319.1:0-20882 GCA_032270745.1 Tiaropsis multicirrata | reverse complement strand
TTATGTCAGGGTACAGAGATAGAACAAGGCTTTTTTCAATGTGCTTTATCCAGCTTCGCTATTACATATTCCTGGTCTGATCACGAAGAAGAAGGAGAGAATCGCTAATTGAATTTCGCATCGCTACTCAGCTGCCCTGTTGAATTTGAATTTCTCCAATTATAGTATTTTATAGTTCGAAAACATAAACTTACTTCAACTTTTAGTAATTAACATACATAACATCTACTGATCAATGAGCACCAAACTAAAAGCTGAATGAGGGATTGTGATTAGAATTAGAAAAAGTGCGAAATCCGTCACATATGTAGTTTAAATCTTCCCTGTGTTACCATGGCTACTTACTTTTTTATTGAAATAAAATTTCTATAATTTAAATTTATTGAAACGCCATTTTTAATGTTTGTGTGAAGAAAGAGAAGAATTTGATGAAAAAGTCAATCTTCCCTTCCCATGATGAAAAAGTTTGAAATGAAAGAAAACATTTTTTTAAAAGGATTTATTTAACGATGATGTTTGATCAGAAATATTTATTTTGAATGATTGCAAAATTGTCGATGAGTTTGTAGTAGAAGTTTGAAAAAAAGTCAATAAATTTTCAAGCAGTTTGTTTTTCCATGTGTTTGTCTGCTGATGATTTCCAAGTTTGTGAATGAAATACCAATGGGACGGAACGTTGTTCCTACGTCAGAATGTTATTTGGTCGTTGAAACAATGTAGAAATAACGTCATGTGCCTGTGTCTTATTATCGCAATTATTGTCCCTCTCTTATCCAATATTTTGAAATGCTTCTAAAATGGGATTAATCATTACTACTCAGCTTATGTGTAACTTTTAGTTTTGTTTAAATTCTAATCTTCGATTTTTACAAATATGTTTCTCTATATACGAAAATACGCTTGACTTTCAAGATTTTATTCATCTAGCATATAGTCGCCTTCTCCTTTGGCTCAATTAGTCACGCTAGCATGATAAAGATAACGACACAGTCACGCAGCGACCGACTTTCACTCTTTCCATCGCATATTATCTAATTCCTAATTAGGAAAATTTACATTTATTTGAAATTTTACACAGCTTAAATGAAAGCACTGCGGGAGGGCTCTTATTTGGTACATCTAAAAGGCTATATAAAAGTGTATATAGTCTAATAAAACAGAGAATACAATGATAAAGACCGAAGATAAGAAAAAAAAAGGCCAACATTTCGAACAAAAAAAAAGTGAAAAATAAAAAAAAGTAAATGGAATCAATTATTTATTAACCCTCTAAAAAACAACAAAATTCAAGAAAAAACAAGATAAGTCTCAAACCTCTGCTGTCGAATAAGTGGGTGGTTCGTCCCAAAGTAGGCTTTTGGGGTTTGGGTACGAAATGTTTGCGCGTCCTGTTTACGCACGGGAAATATTATTTTCACTGAAAAGAGCAAAAAAAATATTTCAGGACTGGGGACTGTGGTGATTACTTTCTCGATTGGTGTCACTTTAAAGGACGCATATCGTGCGAAGGATTTTTGTTGCTAAATATATACAAAAAATTTAAAAATTTGGAATTTCTGTATTTTCGTTTCCAAATAAAAATGTCTTCTTCCGACCATGAAGATGAGGTAAGTCATTGTTGTCATTATCTGCCAATTTGAGACCACTCAAGTTTTCCGTAGTTAAGTCTCTTAAACAAGTTTGGAGAACGAAGCATCAAATGATTGAAATGAGTAGAGAGTGTAGAGAACTTAATACCATGAGCTTTTTACGTCTCACAATGGGGAAAGAGAAAAGTCTTTGCAAGACTATTATATAGACCTATAAGGCGATGGATACCGCGTATGCCGACGTGCCATTTTCATTCAAAAGCATTAAGTGGGGTTATACTGTGTTTTCAATTAAGTCTACATCCTGATGCATGAGGCCGAATGGTAAATCACTCAAAAAAAATCTCGTACACATTTTTCAAGAAAAAAATCAAAAAATCAAAAATAATGACAGAAAAATAAAAAAAAAAATAAAAAAATCACATAATAGAACAAAACACCCTCGCCTGAGGCTATGTTACAGAAAAGAATCTTGGAAAAGTTTCAACTTTTTACACCTAGTTATTTCTATTTCTGACAAAAAGCAGTCACGTTTTCTATTATAATCGTAAGCTCTGTGTGATTAAAACGTTACCTCGGAGAGTTGATAATCTGCCTTTTAATACCTCACGTCATACAATTGGTGTGTAATACATAATAATGTCATTATAATATGTATTAGAAAAATACGAAGCTGTTACTATGCATGCACAGTTTGAATATATTAAGAATGGCTTTTTTTAGATGGTTTTTGTTATTTTTTTTGTGTTTGATTTCTTGTTACATTTTGAAGTGCACTGAAAAATAAGCTTTTGATTTTAATAAAAAGAATTTTGATTTTAATAAAAAAAAATTTGAAAAAAAACATTCCGTTAATTGATCGAAAAGCACTCAGCATTGTCAAGATTGTTACTACATGATAACATAATAAGCTCTTTTTTACACAAGAACAATTTTATAAGAACATCGAACTTCAGATTTGATGGTAAATTTTCGTACCAAAAACTATGAAGAACTCACAATTTTCCTAATGAAAGCTTAGACAAAGGGAAGCATTTTAGTCATATATTCAAGGGTGGGATGGCGTGAGAATTTTGAGAAAATGTAGATCAAAGCTAAGAACATGGCTAAGAACTCTGGTTCTTATAAAGAAAAGGAGTGTCATACATTCAATAAAAGTGGTATGCAAAAAAACTTGCTTTCATCGAGGCTTTATCATCTTATTATCATGTTGGGCGGATGGATCATACTGATGGATAGATTTATTTAAAATATGTAAATTTTGAAAGCTGAAGGAGCTTCAAATTTGATCTGTGGTTTTGACTTTCAAAACTTTCTTTAAGACAAAGTGATTGACTCAAACTGTCTCAGCTGGCACAAAATGTTATCCCAACATTGTTTCAACGTCCAAATAACATTCTCAAAGTTTAACAACGTTGTTTGAACGTGGAAAAAATGTTCCGTGTCTGAGCTGGGGTGAGCCGGCCCGCTTTTAATCGGGAAATGTTACAGGCCCTGGAGAAGCAATGAATTTACTATATCGCCTTTAATTCTAATGTTTTTTTTCTTCTTTCGTTTAGAACTACACTGCTTTGTTGGTCAACGAGCCACCCGACTTTTACATAACCGATCCTCGATTACCGACTCCTAAAAACCCGACACGATTCGAGTTCGATCGACATTCTTCCTATCAAAATAAAAAACGAATGGAGAATCCTGCGTATCGAAAAGACAGCCCTGATGTGGACGAAAGAAACATTCAAGTCAAGGAAACAGGTGCGCCACCACCGCCGCCGCCACCTCACAAGAAAAGTGACGTCGCTTCCGAAAACGGGTCCTCAGCATCCTTCCAAAACCCGAATTACCGCTACGGGTGGGGTCAGCTGACGCCGACATTTCTACAATTCTTGAATAAACCTGTATGGTTTCTAGTCTTTCTCTGTGTGGCTGGTGTAGCTCAAGGTTTGGTTGTTACCGGCGTCGCTTTCACCATACTGACGTCAATTGAGAAACAGTTTGGATTCTCAAGTTCGCATGTTGCGCTATTCGGAACAGTCTACGATGTAGCCTACGGTATATTCTGTGTCTTCATCGGGTATGTTGGCCATCGCCACAAACCACGTTTCCTTGGCTACGGCTTAATTATAATGGCGTGCGGAGCTGTGTTGACTTCTGTGCCGAAATACATTATCGGGACTTATGATGTAGGGACTGTGCGTGACACGGACTATTGTCGCTTCTCAGTCACTAAAACGCATCAACCAATATGCGGTGGCTCGGCGGAGTGGTATTACACCTTGATCTTTTTGGCTGGTAACGCAATGATTGGCGTTGGGGCTACACCGCTGTACGTTCTGGGGCCATCGCACTTGGACGAAATCACACACCGTGGACAAAATGCGTTATACACTGGCACCTTCTACGCATGCGCAGCCCTAGGGCCAGCCCTGGGTTTTATTATTGGTCTTCCCATCCTCAATACGTGGGTGGATCTCAAACAGGTAGGAATATTTTACCAATTGCTTTTTGGGTTTTTTAGAGGAAGATATCAACGTTTTCGAGACCTAATCTCCCTCCCCTCAGATATCCTCGGACAAGAGTGAATAAATCTTCCAAGGAAATTTTCTCCGATGAAAGGTATGAGAGTTATAATTCTTGTTGTAAAAAGTTTTCAAATTTGTTTTCATCTTTTTAATACTATAGCCAGAGAATTCAAATCTGACGACCGAAGACCGTAATTGGGTGGGCGCATGGTGGATCGGCTATCTAGTTGGCGCCGCTATCATGTTACTCCCTGCGGCACCAATGCTGGGCTTCCCAAAGATGTTTCCAGACGCTGAGAAAGTGAAACAAGCGAAAAATGAACTGGAAGATACCATAGAAGAAGACAAAAACTTGAACCACAATTTCAAGTCCATCTTGCCGGCGACGAAAGCGCTGGTCAAAAACATGCCTTTCCTGTGTATTTGTTTGGCCAGTGCAACGGAAAGTTTAGCCATTGGTGGATTTTCGACATTCTTCTCGAAGTTTGTGGAAACTCAATTTCACGTTACCGCAGGAGCTTCTTCGCTTTATTCTGGTGTTATCATTATACCTGGTAAGTTGGTGTTGATTTTTTAGACTGAAGTGTTCGGGATGTTACTTATCCATGTCATTGAACTTGTATTAGGTACTTCCGGGAGATCAATTTTCGTCAAATGTGGGTCCAAATTCGAGAAATTTGCAAAAGTTTCTCCGATTAAAGTAATCCCGAATAGATCAACCAATTTTCCTTCCTTTAAAAATATTTAAATTTTCTCTAAATTACTAAAGGTGCTGCTGGCGGGATGTTTTTGGGAGGATTTCTAATCAATCGATACAAATGGAATTGTAAACAAATTCTTCGTGCTGCATCAATGATGGCGTTCGTAGCTACAGTGTGTGTTTCCGCGACGTTGATTGGTTGCAAAGGTCGCTCGGTGGTCGGTGGAGATCTTCCCTATGCTAATGCGTAAGTGCTTTGAAGTGAAAAGACTGGTCTCAACTCATCACGCGGAGCGATCGCATTTTTTGTTTCTCTAATCTGATTGGTCTTGGAGATAATATTACGCCAGTTTGTTACGTAATGTTACCTCCGAGATCAACCAGAACAAAGTATCAAAAAAGTGTTGTGCGTGCCGAGTGGAGGAAAAAGTTGTCTTAAAATCGTGAGGGTTACATTTTGCAACATGGTTACATTCCAGCAGTGCACGGAACGTTGTTTTGGACGTCTAAACAACGTTGTGTTCAACATCAGAACGTTATTTGGACGTTGAAACAATGTTGAAATAAGGTTTGGTGCTTGGGTTGGAATGTCCAAATCAGCGTCATATTATTGTTTGTAAAACAATAACCGAAAGATGAACTCGTTGACTTTTCCATAATTTCTTACATTTGTTGTATTTTTATTATATTCAGGTCTATACTTCATTTCTATACTTTTTAGTTTCTTTTGTGCCATCTGGTTTCTACTTCTGTTTAGTAACAATCTTTTGGCAACATAGACTTTACATAAGGCCTTGTTGTCCCTCTTAAATAAATGAAGATTTTGACGAGGCCCCCAGCGGTTTGCGTGATTGCGTGAATTGGCCTTCTTTCGAGATTGCTTGAATTTCGAAAAAGGATTGATTGAATGCATGATTTAGTCACCCTTTAGGGGCCTCTTTAATGAGGCAAAGAAACAATAAGTTTAATTTTCAAATCAATCATCTTTCCCTTAGGTCTACGATTTCGTTACAATCAGGATGTAATAAATTTTGTCAATGTTCAACAAGATATTATAAACCAGTATGTTCAGTGGTTGATCAACAAACTTATTACTCTCCTTGTCATGCTGGATGTTCAATTAACAGCACTCTAATCATTGATGAAGAAAAGGTAAATATTTTACTGACTGTAGTGGTAATCACCCATGTGCAGCCTGTGACCCACTGCAATCCGCCTCTCTGGTAACCCCTGTGGAAAAATCTCTCAAAAAGGCCCGTTTTTTTGCCCCACTGCCACTAGATAAGATGGTCAACCCAGCAATTAAAAACTCAGATACTGTATTCTCTCACCCCAGTGTAGATAGGCTTTTTGCCTCAATATAGTTCCCTAAGAACTTGACACAAAATTCTATTTATCCTTATATTTCTTTTCTTTCAGCATTTTCAGAATTGCTCGTGCGTTGCCGACACTTTGGTAAAAGATGGCCGATGCACTCCTGATTGCAATTTGTTCCCTTTGTTTTTCGTTTGTGCTTTTCTCATGATGTTTTTCACTTTCATGAACAATGTGCCGATGTTGATGGCCACATTGAGGTAAGTTAAATGCATCATTTTGAATTTTCACCAGTAAACCAAAAGTTCTGCTAAATTAGATTGTTGGTTATGACCTGTATCCGATTCTTATCCGACTCGAAAGTAGACGTGTCACTTTGGATTGCTTTTTTCTTCGTGATCTTGAAGAAATGCTCTGATTGGCCGAAATTCCTATTGTTTTTTATGCGCGAGTTGCGAAATTCCTATTTTTTTTATGCGCGAGTTGAAATTCGTGCGATTTGATTGGTTTAATTTCTCAACTGTCACTTTGGTGCGGAATTCAAACTGCCAATTTTACCATACTAATTTTTTCTCATGTGAGATTTGTGAAATAGGCAAAAATTAGTATGGGTCCAGACTAGATCTGTCGGTTGCTTTACAAAAAATTGCAAATTAAATCAAATCTTCAATCGACCCCCTAGTGCTTATAATTTGCTTGTATCTTATTGAAACTGATCATTTATTTCCTTTTCATTATTCCAGAGTTGTGCCAGAAGGACAAGGTTCATTCGCGATGGGTTTTCAACAAATATTCGTTCGTTTTCTGGGCTTCATACCAGCTCCAACAATGTTCGGACGTTTAATTGATGAAAGTTGTAAGCTATGGCACAAAGATGAATGCACAGACGAAACGACAAGTTGTTTAGAATACAAAAACGAAAATTTCAGATACTATATATTTTTACTTGGAGTCATTACCAAATTCTTGTCATTCGTGTTCATATTCGCTGCATACAAGACATATAAACTGCCGCAGGTGGCTGGTAGCAAGTCAACAAATACAACCAATAGTGACGACAACAGTTACGATATGAAGAATTTTGCAGAGAGTTCATGTGAAGAGACTTCTATGGAGAGCTTGGATCAAGAGAAAGGTCCGAAGATTCCACCGGTGAATGTTGTGGATAGCTATGGTGGCGCACCTCTGTAATCACCAAGAAATGCATTGGTGAACTTACAGAGGCGGATACAGATGGTCCTCAGAAATTTGACGGAAAGTTTTAAGGGGCATGTGGACTAACGCAACACTCTCTGTCAAAATTTCACCAGGAAATTCATTGATGTTGGTATTATTGTTGATTGATATTCATGGTGGTGCACCTCTATAATCACCAAGAAATGCATTGGTGAACTTTCATAGGCGGATACAGATGGTCCTCAGAAATTTTGACGGAGAGTGTTAAGGGACATGTGGACTAACGCAACACTCTCCGTCAAAATTTCACCAGAAAATTCATTGATGTTGGTATTATTGTTGATTGATATTCATGGTGGTGCACCTCTATAATCACCAGGAAATTCATTGATGTTGGTATTATTGTTGATTGGTTTTCATGATATCCATTACGTAATTCTTTCTACGGAAACAACCTAAAAATCCGGGTGTTTGCCACTAGTTTTGAATTTCAACACTCAAACTAGTGGCAAACACGTGGCAAACACGTGGCAAACACGTGGCTTTTCGGGATGTGTCCGTAGAAAGGATGACGTAATGAATATCATGAATTATTTTGATGTTGTTTTTCTACACCTTTTGTTTATATCCCAGCAGAAGAGATACACAAGATGTCTTTTCAACTTTGTTTCATGGTTAAAACATTGTAAAAAGCCGTTGGAACAACGTTATTAAGACGACTTGTGTCTGCTTGGAGGTTCCATGAGGTAGTTTTGACATTGGAGGTAGGGCTTTTTTTGTCTTGAAACCTGTTAAGGTTGAGGGTCGAAGGCTTTATTAAAGACAATTATATTGTATTCTGCTGTTGAAATTACTTACATGGGTCTGACTTGGTTTTAGTAAAAAATAATTTGTAAAAAAAAGATATTTATTCTTTATTTAGCTTTTGTTTATATTTTGGAAAATATTGATAATAAGAAGTAATGTTTATATAATAGTTGTTTTATAGTTTAGATTGTCTTTTTGTTATTTAGTTTTTCTCTTCAGTTGTTCTTTAAAATGAAATTTATTTTGAATGCAAACTGTAACATCCCAGCTGGCAGGGAACGCGTTGTTTTGACGTTGAAACGACGTTGTTCTAACGCCAGAACGCTATTTGGACGTTGAGAGAACGTTAGAATAACGCTGTGTTGTGTTTGCTGGGGTTGTAGTCCGTGCGAAGTTGTAGTCCGTGCGAAGTTGTCGATGTTTGAGCTGAGTACCCAGCAGACACGGAATGTTGTTTAAAACAACGTTAAAAATCGTCACGTGACTGCTAGGTATGAGCATACTTTGGTCACGTGACTGCTTGGTATGAACACACTTTGGGAATAGTTTCAATATAATTGAAGATTGTATTTTTTAGATTCCTTAGTTTTTGTTTTGTTTTATTTACATTTGTTGTCTTCTCTTTGGTTGCTGCAAATTGATGAAAAGTTTGTTTAGACAGAAACTAAGACAAAAAGGCCGCCTTGAAACATGAGCTTCTAAACAAACTCCTAGCAGATGTACAACGGTTTTTCGACATCGCTTCAAATTACAAACAACTTTCTTTGCCTGCTGGTATGAAGCATTTTTTTTATAAAAAAGGTTGTTTTGTATAAAATGATATAATAAAGTAATAACATATATATTTTGCTAATTAGATTCTAAAAAATCAAGAACAAAAAATTAAAGAAAGTGCTTATGCTTAAGTGCTGTTACTATCAAAAAGATTCTTTGGCTTTTTTTTGTGACGTCAATCCAATTAAAATCATTCCAATCCATGGCGTTGTTCTAAATAGGTTTAATGTCCCAATCAAATGGATCAATTAGTGGACCAATTTATTATACTTTCGAAATCTATAACTTCCTGGTTTCGCATATACTTCGAGTCAACTTTTAGTTTCGCAATTCTCAGTTACCTAATCTTTTCTTAAGGGAACAGTATCCTAAAAAATCGGGTGTTCGCCAATTTTTTTACAATAAAGCTATAGTTGCAAACATCCTACTTGTTGGGGGTGTTTTCGTAGAAATGATTACGTAATGGATGTCATGAATACTTGAGATAATAGACTTTTTCATAGATTACGTCACGAGCAACGACTGGCTCGTTTTGAATTGAGCGCTGTTGTAACCGAATACCAAGGGAGCTTATCAAAACTTGACTCCATTGATAGATCTGTCATTTTGAGTCTCGTGAGACACAATCACTATGCTAATGGTATGAAAACGAGGCAGTCGTTGGTCGTGACGTAATTTATGAAAAGATCTATTTGCTTCAGAAATAATGGTCACAAGGTTGATCAGATATAGGCTCCGTTGGATCCCTTTTTTTTTCAAATTACACAGAACAGTTTTTAGGGTAGTAAGTCTAAGGGCAGATAAAGCAAGGATGCGGATAAATATTCAAAAAAACTTTATTATCATTATTTATTCATTCAATAAAAAGATTCCATAAACAAAAACAAAACTCTTAAAAACAAACGTTAGAAACTTTGCGACGCACTTTCGGTTTCTCGCTTTAAAAAAACTTCGTGTACACAAGTCATGAAAAAGAGGCGGTTACTTGGGTGGAGGGCGGAAAAACCGAGCACTGGATAAAAGAAGAAAGCGCGCACCGTTTTAAGAAAAATTTCTCTTAACAATAAATTTTTAAAACTTGTTTATACAGCTCCTTCTATAAGACATCCCTTAATCACAGACTTGGTGGCGCACCCTTTACCCACTGGAAAAAGAAACAGTCCAAAGAATTGCACTCCCCGGTGATAAACTTCGTCCCCACCAGAACTATTCGAATATCCTCAAAAATTATACCACGTAGGGTCATTTTTCGAAATTTGCACCTAAAATATTTTTTGATTGGGTCACTGAGACAGGGGTGTGAAGTGGTAGCCAAACCTTACAATATTATGGGTGTTTTGAAATAATGCAACAGTATCCATGGTAACAGTAAAGCATTATACACTTCACCTATAAGTTTTTGCTTTTAACATTTATCATTCCTCAGGCATTTTAGCTAAGAGTTCGAAAGGTTGAAAAAATCACATGTCTCTGAACAAATATTAAACTGTTCAAATATAGGGTAAACTGTGAAATGAAAGTTCTCAAACAAAACCCTGTGAAAACAAACAAAGTAAATAAGAACTTCTTCGGGGTCAAAAGAATTAAGAACATTTGGAGGCTTTGGAGAATCAAGAGTAGAGAAATAAGAACATTTTTTCATTATATACACAGACTTAATTAAGGGCATTTTAAGGCTTGAAACAAATAAATCTAAGAACATTAGATTAGGTTTCTTTGGATTTTAATGTTTTTATAAGGAAAGAAAAGGTGTAATACAAACACGCGAGAAATTGTAAAACTATCACAATTGTATCTTTTAAGCAGTGAATTTGAAGATCTTTTTAAATCGTTATAAGAGTATAAGGCGCATTTAAGTGAGATAGTTGGTATTGAATGTTATATTTAAGATTTTTTCATATCGTTGGATTGAAAAGCATTTTCTACTTCAATCTAGTGAAGTTAACCTCTGTTGAAATGCGACCATGCTTATATCAAATGCAATTGCTGTTTGTTTTTTAGCTTTATGTTTCCTGTTGTATTCGCCATTTTTTTAGGTGCTCATTTATGCTGGTATTATAATGGGAATGATTGATGAGTAAGTCGGACACGTCCAGGGTCACTAGTATGGTGAAAATTCCAGAGCCGCAGAGGGGTTCATACAAATCCGGAGGCAATCCAGGCGTGTAAATACAATATCTACGGGACACGGGTGCTAAAAGTCATATCCTCAAAATGCAAATGCAGGGGTGTATGAAAAATGTAATGTTGAAAATCCAGAGGGTCCAAGAATTTTGGTACAAAATCCATGGGCGTAATTTTTGAAATATGACTTACTCAACTATGGAGGTAGCTCAATTTCAAAACTTGGAACTGTCTTTGTGGACTGAACCAACCTGTGTTGATAAACCGAAATGGTAATCTTACATTTTTACCATTTTTGCAAACATAAAGCAGTTTTTGAAATGTTAGAAAATTGTTTCAAGCTGCATAGCCTTTACCTTTTACATTATACTAATACCAATACATTTTCGGTACAGTTTTAGTGACTTAACTTAAAGGCTGCTCCTCAGATCGAATATAAAAAAAGAGGGCTATAAGCTAGCATAAAATTAAATCCTCTGTATTAAAAATCCAGTGGGATGACCACAAACCAGTAACTTTTGATTGGGCATTATATTTTACACCTGGTTGAAAATAATTGTCGGACGACGAATTTTTTTGGAGGTAACGAAAATATTTTCCAACGAATAATTTTGTCCGATAAAAAATAAGTCCGACATTTTTTTATGATTTCCGTGAAAAAAATGGAGTTTGAAACACCCCCGTTTCACAGACCCGGTGGGACCCCCTACCCACTGGAAATACAGGCCAAAAAAATCGTCCCCGGTGAAAAAATAGCAATGAAATTCGTCCCCATTGGGTTATATCCCCACTAAATTTTGATCGACATAAATGTCTCATCCCCACCAAGATTTCGAACAAAGAACAATAGATCTTCGCATCCCCAGTGGAAAAAGTTCCGTTTTTGATAACCCCGTTCGGTTTTATGTCTCTTTATTTATCCCCACTGGCAAAATAATTCCCACCGGGTCACTGAGACAGGGTTGTTTTGAAGTTTGAATATTTGGTCCTCTTTTTCTTTTGAATGACCACAGAGCACAGGGACATAAATCTCGTGGTCACTGCAAGATTAGAGGCAAGATTAGAGTGCTCCATAGGTACTTTAGATCGTTCAAGTTAAGTTGCTTATCAAATGCACAGCCCTTAAGAGCTTATTTGAAGTTTTGACAAATGGTGGCGGCACTGTAAGGATGGAAAAATTGAGAACATTTTTAAAATATTTTGCTAAATATGAGGCACTGCTGCACTGTGTAAGGGTTTGAGTGAGTGAGTCAAAATGCCAAAATCACGTTTTTATATACGTGAAACTATGCTTTTAAGCCTGTTAAAGCTCTTTTAAATTTATACTGCAATAAATTATTTGATTTGAAAATTAGGTCCTAGCATTCTTAACCCTAATTTAAAATCCACTCTTCAAGAAATTTTAAATGGCTGATAAAGAAATGAGTGAGAATGGTCAAGATCCCAGGTAAACACGAGACGTTTCTTTGACGTCCATGTGACGTCGAAAGACGTAATTTGGACGTAAAACTGACGTTCTTTGGTATCTGTTTGCTCTCTTAGAAAATTTAATCTGTTCACCAAAAATGACTTCATCTAAAAAAGGTTAACCTATTTGCCTTTTTCCAGAAATATTGATTGGATTTTCCGGTAATGAAGTACCCGTAATGACGTCATAAGTTAATCTATTTTCCAAAAATGACATCACCTTCAGCTAGAATGCGCAAACAGATAAACCAGATAGTCCTGAAAAGAATCAACCCTAGATATCTGCTTAGATTTATATTTCTGAGCCTAGAAAAACAGAAAATCCTTTCGAAAACGAATGGGGATCGTTTTTTTTTTTCAATTTTTCTCTGACCAACCTCAGCAACATAAACTTATAGTTTCCCTCGATCACTATTCACTTTAACGGACGATGAAATCGTCTACAAAATCGTCTACAAAAGTTTTCATAATTATTCAGCATTCTCTTTTGCTGCGTAACTGTTCCTTAGCAGGTTTTCCCATTTTGTGAAATATAATGATGTATCGAAATCGACGTATAATGTGGACTCGGCGCTTTCCAACATGCTTCTGGATTTTAAAGATTGGTCAAGAATTTGCTAAATGATACCCCAAGCGGTTTGCGTCATGGCGTGATTGGGGTTCTTTTCTGGTGAGATGACATGATTTTGGGATTATCTTTTTGGCGTGATTGGAAGTTTAAACGTGATCATAATTTGACAACATTTTGGAGTGTGATGCGTGATCATTTATAATGAATAATAATTTTTGCACTGTATTTGATTATTTTACGTGATGCGTGGTCGAGACTGAAGTTTAGTGTATTCACGTGATTTGGGGTCAATGCTTAGGATTGCTCCTAAACGCGTTGTCTTTATTTTATAATGATCCACGCTAACATTCTAAAGGATATAACCCGCTACCTTATCGGACAAAACAATGTCGGACTAAATTATTCGTCGGACGTAATTTTCGTCACCCATGAATATTTTCGTCAATTTAGTCCTCTAAAAAACGCAAATTTTAACCTAAAAAACTTTTTTTTCGTCGGACTAAATTATTTGTTGGACAAAGTTTTCGTCACTTTTGTCCGACACTTTTTTGTCCTATAAGGTATCTTAAAGCACTGACAATCCCATCAGGAATTGGTTTTTACGTCGGAACAACGTTAGCTCTAACGTGAGAATGTTCTTTGGACGTCAAAGGAACGTTAAGAAAACGGCATGTGTCTGGTGGGGTACAAATTCCCTTTGTAAATTCAAAATTGCGTAACAGTAGCCATGTGGTTTTTTTTCAAACTGCATTTTGTAATTATTTTATACTCTTGCTATTTAAGATTTTAAAGATTAGTCAAGAATTTGTAAAATTTTAGTTAGTCACGTGGTAAAATAAAGTTTCCATTGCTAAGGTCATTGAGGTATTACACGAGGCTTTTGAAAATGCAAATGCAATAAAACCACTCTAAAGCGGACATCATTGGTGCAAGAATAAATATCCGTCTTACCATGTTGGTATTTTAATGCTTATAGAGATGTGCGCTGTATAGAGATTGAAATGAACTGAACTCATAAGGACTTATGTTCCAAGGAATAGTGTCTGTTATATTAATAGAGATGTCCGCCAAATAGAGATTCCGCTGTATTTTGCATTAGGTCTTGTTTTTACACCTCGGCCTCGTTGACTTCATTTCTATAATGGGTATTCTTTTTGAAAAATACAACCTGTAAGGAGAATTAAAGAGTTGATCACTTTCACTTCCGAGTGACGCCAGTATGAACATCCAATAAAAAAATAGCGAAAATAGCTTCCAAATTACTTCAAAAAGTCCTTTAGTCTGCAATACTAAAAATGCTGACCATCAAACAATACCATACTTTAATTACATCAAAAGCAATTAAATTACAAATTCTGATTGTTCAGCCTTATTTTATGCTCGTTAAAAGAGGTAATGTAGTTCCTTAATTACAGTTTGATGTTTAATGAAGAAAAAATATTGTGATATTTCGCAAGAATCTGAAAAATGTGATGACAATATGCAGATTTTCTATTTCTATAATAATCCCCCATTTTTATTTACTGATCAATGAATTATAGTGCGTTGTACGGTACAAAGAACAACAGATCGACCAGAATTTGATTTTCTTGTCTGACTGACTGAAGTGGACCGTAAACCAGCCAATATCCACTGACAAGTTCGCCAACAATGTTGGTCAGTTTGCGGAGGCCTTCTGACTGATATTGACTGACTGGACAAATAAGATTCTTGGGAATTTTAATTGTTTGGTGGCTTTGAATTTACCCATTTACACATGACATTGTTCTGACGTCCAAACAAAATTGTTTCAACGTCAGAACGTTATTTGGATGTTGAAAGAACGTTTAAAGCACGCTGTGTACATGCTAGGTTAATCAGGCCATATTTATAATTGCTACGTGAGTTTGTTTTACTAAAGTTTGCAATCTGATTTTTAACTTATTTGAGTTTAACTTATCAGGAAATTTTTATTTTTGATGAATAAAGAACGTATTCAATACTTTTCCAAAAGAATCTTTCGCACTATGAACAAGCACCTACACCTACAGATCCTGAGAAAATGATTCTCAAACAGCAGGACGGGGGAAAAGTTCGAACTGATATTTTGAATTGAAATTTGTCAAACTTAATCGAACTTTGTTCGTGTTTTGGAGTTCCATTATTAAGTTCGTTAAACGGACTTAATCGAACTCTTGTGGGTAAAAAAAAGGAATAAAATACAGTAGGAAAAGTAGGAATATGAAAATTGCGGATTTTTTCTACTAGAGATATCAAAGTCTGTTATTCTTTTGTTCGAAAATTGATGGGGATGACACATTTTAGTCGATAGCATATTTTAGGTAGGAATTTTTCAAGTGGATGGGCCGAAATATTTACTAGTTTTTGACTGGGAACGATTATCTTGGATCTGCAAACGTGATAATACAAAATTTCTTTTCAAAAACCTCTAATTTAATAATATAAAACCACGTGAATTTCTAAATTTGTTTCTAATTAAATAGATAGCAATCATGAATTTTACTAGTAAATGATATAAACAAGTTATTTGTACAGCCCTATATATAAAAAGTAATAAATTTTGATACTGCGGACGGATAAAACTTCAAGAGGGTGTCAAGAGGGTAGAACACATATATGTTTTTCATAAGAACACATTTATGTTTTTCATAAGAACAAACCATATAAGAACATATGCTAAAAACGTCTTCCTGGAGGTAAAAATCGGGTATGAGAACGTGTCGAAAGGGTCTCAAAGTCCGAAAAATTAGCTCTGATAAAACGTCGGTTTTGTAAAATTTTTAGCAATTTTTTTCGAAAACTATGTATGAGAATTTTTTTTCTTTAGTATCTGAAAGGATCTTTAAAATCAATCAAATTTTGTCTTTAAAAACAAACCAAATCAGTCTCTAACTTGGTCTACTTTTCTACCTCTGGGCCTCTAAATCCCCATCGGTTAAGGTCAGCAACCCCCCCCCCCCCCTCTAAGCGTTATCAAGCTGAGAGCTTTTTATCTTACCAAGAAAAATTTTATGCAGTCCCACATGTACATGTACTCAGCTTGACTTGACTCATACTTAACGTTAAAATACAATCCTGTCATTTAAAGCATTCTCTGACATGTGACTCTTATTCTCTAAGCGAGGGGGAAATTGACAGTATGGTAATCAACAACCTCGCATGAGGTAGATTGTGTGGGTAGTGAACCGCTATTGATAATACACTATCCTCCTTTTTATAAGAACAATTTCATAAGAACATCCAGTCTCAGATTTGATGGTAAATTTTATCAAAAACTATGAAGAAATCACAATTTGAACATAGGAATTTTCTTATTGAAAGCATAGACAAAGGGAAGCATTTAAGGTATATTTTTAAGGGTGGGGTAAAGTGGGAAATTTGAAAAACTGTTAAGATCATCCGAGCCGAAAACTAAAAGAATGACGACTCATCCGAGCCGAAATGTTATGGTTCTTATGAAAAAAATAGTGTAAAAAAAAACGGCTTCAACAGCTTTAATTATCATTTAATATGCAAAGCAATGCACTATGTAATCGTTCCTTCATTGTCAAGACCGTCGACAGAATAAACTCTATTACATCTGATTACCAATTACGCATTCTTTAACGTGATTTTCTGTTTTTTTGCATGGCTCAGCAGAAGAGAATCGGAAACAAAAGAAAGGAGAAAAAAAACACAAAAAGGACATATTGGAAATAATCATAATTCGATTTATCTCAGCTTTTGATAAGTAGAATAAACACATATCAGAAATATATTATCAAAGACTGTTGATGCTCTCGCAGACATTTCGACTGCGATATAAAATGAAGTATAATTTTTGATAAACTTATGGCATAAGATTTATGATGGTGGCTTTTATATTACATAACTATACGCTGTACGCTAAAATTAAAATTTTAAAACTTAATGTGTATTTATTTTAATAGGGAAAAGTTCAAGTGAAATAGGAAATAAAAGAAATATCAGGCTTAAGGACGCCGAGAAAAAAAAACGCTCTGACGTTGAAACGACACTGTTTTGACGTTAAACAGCGTGAACTAACGGAGAATACACGAATGGAGAATCCAACTTTCACCTCTGAAGAGGTTGACAATAATAAAGACATTGAATCAGCAAATAACAACATAGACACAACAACAACAAATAACAACATAGACACAACAACAAAAAATAAACAAACAACTTATAATAACAATGACCAAAAGAAAAACAATGATCCTCATTATGGTTGGCATTATTTCACACCGAAATTTCTTCGCTTCTTGAATAAACCTTTTTGGTTTTTGTTCTTTTTATCATTAGCTGGAGCAGCACAAGGACTGGTAGTGACGGGTGTAACATTTACGATTTTAACTTCGATTGAAAAACAATATGGTTTCTCTAGTTCCCACGTTGGATTATTTGGAACATTATATGACGCAGGTTTTGGTGTATTGTGTCTTTTTGTTGGCTTTATTGGCAATAGCCACAAACCACGCTGGATAGGGATTGGGATGATAGTCATGGCGTCTGGTGCCGTATTATTATCCGTTCCAAAATACATTATTGGAGGCTATCAAGCCGGCATCGAGCGTGACGCTGACTTTTGTCAATACTCTGAAAGTTCAAAGGATCCAGAATGCGGTGGTTCATCACCCTGGTATTACACGTTAATCTTTTTGGCAGGGAACGCCATCATGGGCATGGGTGCAACGCCTTTGTACGTGTTAGGACCCACCCATATAGATGAGATTACAAAGAGAGGGCAGAATGGTTTATACAATGGTGTTTGGGCGACTTCAGCAGCACTGGGCCCTGCTATTGGGTTTATTATTGGACTACCTATTTTAAACACTTGGGTCGATGTAGACGAGGTAAGTCGATGAGGCGTAAAACGTTATTCCAACGTTGAAGCAATGTTTCTTGGACGTTAGGACGGCGTTCCATGCCTTATGGGGAAAGATAATTTAACTTCCTTGTTTAAAAGTATGGTTTTCGCTCATGCGAAATATTCTAATGAATTTGCGAAGTTTTCCAAAGGGGTCATTTTTCAGCTATTTACCCCGCGGCAGCATAAAATTTAAAAATGTTCTGTGCATTGATTTAAGTTTACATAGAAGAAAAAATTAATCTTTACTTCTCCGTGGGCTATCTCAATTTTTTATTTTATCTACTGTATCAGCTGGTAATAGATAAATTCGATGTATTTTTTAAATCAAAACAAAACGGAAACTTTTCGAAAGTGTTGAACCAACTTTTCTAAATTGTTGAACCAACTTTTCGAAAGTGTTGAACCAATTTTTCTTAATTGTTAAACCAACTCTAAATACATTCTAGCCTGTCAACTTCAAACTGAAACCAGAAGATCGTAATTGGGTTGGAGCTTGGTGGATGGGCTACCTCATTGGAGCATTTATCTTATTCCTACCCGCCATCCCCTTGTTAGGGTTTCCACGTGTCTTTCCAAACGCTCAAAAAATACAAGAAGAGAAACGACAAAGTGAAGACGATATAATCGAATACCAACCCACTAAAAATAACCTGAAGTCAATTTGGCCTGTAGTCAAATCGCTATTCAAGAATGTTCCGTTTATGTGCATCTGTTTGGCTTCTGCAGCAGAGAGTTTGACAGTTGGAGGATTTTCCACATTTTTCGCGAAACTTGTTGAAACGCAATTCAACTTCACATCAGGAAATTCTGCGCTTTACACGGGAGCCATTATAATACCAGGTAAGCATTGTCACATAATTGATCTGCCAAATTGAGCCCATGCCGTTCTTTAGTACAAAAGTCTCTAAAATTTGCTTAAATAAAAGAGACTAATTTTTGTCTCAATGCTTCGTTCTCCAAACTCGTTTAAGAGACTTTACTACGGAAAGATTGAATGGGCACAATATACGTTATGATGTTAAACAACGTTATGTGCTACTTGACTCTCTTGGTCTGCTACGTGTACGAACTTCTAGTGAACAACGTCAGTCAAAAGGTTGTAGACTTTTTTTAAATAGCAAAACTGAGAAGCACTATAACGGTTTTCAATCAATCGATTCCTTTAGGCGATTATTTTTCTTCCGATTTTGCATCAAACACTAGACGATTTTACCGTCTAAGACAAAATCTCTAATCGACGAAATAAGAAAATTAAGAAAATTTTGCGACCGCGCGAAAAAAAATTGTCACGGATTTTTAGTAAGTCTACTAGCTTTTTGTGCATTCTAGACAGATGAGTCACTCTAACTTAATTAATTGCCTTTCGGATAATTTTTGAGGGAGTCGACTGCGTTTTTACGAATGCGACAAAAAAATTACCAAGAAGACACTGGGCTTCTACGTTGTTTCAACGTCTTTTCAATGCTGTAACGTTGGAAATACTAATGTATCTGTTGGGTTATTTATATAACTCGATGATAATTTATTCCTTAGGAGCTGCAGGAGGGATGCTGGTGGGAGGAATCCTGCTGTATCGCTACAAGTGGAATTGTAAACAAATCTTAAGAGTAATCGCCATTATGGAATTTTGCGCGGTCGTTTGTGTGTTCTGTCTATTCATTGGTTGTTCAGGAAGAGATGTTGTTGGTGGAAATGTGGCTTATCAAAACACGTGAGTAGTTTTTTACAACCTTGTTCTCAGGACTCTTTGTGCGCGATTTTTTATATGGCTCAATATATATTCTTTGACGCGCCATACAAAAAACGTAGATGATAGCCTGGGAACGAGAGTTTTTTATATTTCCTATTTTGATCTTGAGAAGTTTCCCCCTTGGATTTCTAATTATGTCATTCATAAAGCTTTGAGAAAAATCTTCATTTGAGGATCAATTTACTTGGTTTTTATGATTTCTAGGTCTCTCTAAGGTTTACATAGCTGCTTGATTTTAATGTTATTACAAACCATGACAAGCCACATAGTACATATAATATAATGCATAATACATAATCATGGCATAATACATATAATATAATGCATAATACATAGTTATGACATAATACATACTGGTATATCATTTTGTAAAATCTTTTGGTCGTGAGTCTTTTATGGAACGTTAATCTTTTAAAAGTTAAAACAAAAAAAAATTATTTGTGCGTCAAGACATACAATAAACCATCCCACAGTAATAAATGCCGCTGCAAAAAAGATTGTCAGTAAAGATTTCTTCCATGTAGAAACCAGGACAAGATATCATTTCCATACTTTTTAGTTTCTTTTGAGCCATGCTGGTTTCTACTTCTGTTTAGTGACAATATTTTGGCAACATAGACTTTACGTAAGGCCTTGTTGATTTTGACGAGGCTCCCAGCGGTTTGCGTGACTTGCGTGACCTCTTTAATGAGGAAAAGAGACAAGAAGTTTGATTTTCAAATCAATCATCTTTCCCTTAGGTCTACGATCTCGTTACAATCAGGATGTAATGAATTTTGTCAATGTTCAACACGATATTATAAACCAGTATGTTCAGTTGTTGATCAACAAACTTATTACTCTCCTTGTCATGCTGGATGTTCAAACGAAAACAGCTTCGAAATCAGTGGTGAAAAGGTAATATTTTAGTAGTTTAGTTAGTTGCTTTTGAGTCCATCTTTTATAAGAACTAGCAAATTTTTGTTGCTCGGATGTTCTTAACTTTGATCCATATTCTCTCAAATTTCGCAAAATGCTTCCCTTGCTTTAAGCTTTCACTTGGGAGAACTACTGTATAGCCAAAATTGTCAAGAACTACTTACTGTACACGCTTTTTATAAGAACAAAGTATATAAGAACATAAGGCTTCAAAATGTAAAAAAAATTAAGAACATGTTAAGAACATTCGGAGGCTTCAATAGTATAGAAATAAGAACATAAGTAATTCAAGGCTAG